>VTPC01090255.1:115440-134110 GCA_011009095.1 Ignelater luminosus | reverse complement strand
AACAAAAACATTTGGAAAACGTATAATATACAGGATAATAAACTATAGGAAATCCACCATTAATACATTATTTTGATGAATGGCTTGATTAATTGCTTGAAGTCTGTAAACGCGCAATTACGTTAATTAGTTGACTAAACGTTTACCTCTTTCGTTTTTAAATAAATGAACTAAAGGTGTTATTTACTGCTAATGAAAGAAGAAATACGAGAAAAAATGTCTTTAGATGTTTACATATTTCAAGAAAATTATTTACCTTTTAAACACTTGTATGGCATTTACATCTAAACACATCTTATTTTTACCTAAATTCTGTGAATCATAAGAATTTAAATATTCCAGAATTTAGAACTTGTATTGTTTTGTAAATTTAGATGTTTAACTCACAAGTTAAAAGGATTCTTTACGTGTGCCAAACGAATTTTCCAACACTAAAGATAACTGTCATAAACTGATGTGAAGTTACTATCACAACATACATTTATCACAAGCAATAAAGTAACTTTCCTAAACATATTAGGTATTTTCCAACCTTTTTCAACATTTAACACCTAAAAAAGGAACTTTATTATTTGTTCAACTTGATAGATTATTATTGTCAGAAAGATAGATGATTGATTTCCATTAGGTAACATTATGTAACACCCATGCTTTATCAGCTATTTCACTCGGAAAAATCTGGTATTGCCTAGTTTCCAAACAAATAAAACCGCTGAAATACACAAAACGTTTTCAATTCTATCATCGTCGTAACCTCGGTTCATTGCTAATTTATTACCTACTTAAAACATCTTTTTATCTTATCGGTGTTTTTCCTGCGATACGAGAAATAGAAGAGAAAAAACTTGTTGATGATGCATCTCAGAGACAATTTTCAAGGATTTTAAACGAAGTAAAATGTGACATTGAAATAAATTCTCTATGATTTTAAATTTCCTATGCGTTTGTAGGATAAATTAACATATTTATGGGATTGTGTGGGTTGTATTTACGTATACATATACACACCAGGAGCAAATTTTTATATTAAAACAAATACAATGCCATCGGAAGTTTTTTCTCTTTTATTTTATTGTTGTGTGTCCTTTCAAAAAGAATTGAATACATTTATAGGTCACTGTTACAATTTAAATTTTATTATAAATTTTTGTAAATTATTTCCGGTAATTTTCATGATTGTTTTTACATTTCCATTACAACAATATTGTTAAGCTAATAAAAATATGAACTATGCACAGTAATAAAACTGTTGCATTTAAAACTTGTACAAGGGTAACACTAAAAAAATGTAGTAGTAGTATGCTGCGAAACAAAAACAATCAAAGAACTTGTTTTTTGTACATTTTGACATTTTATACAATTAATTAATTATACAACATTAACCTAACATAATATCTTACTCTCATTTGTTAAATAAAGTAGTTTTAGATATAAAATGCAGTTTGACATTTATAATTTTAGATTGTAACCTTCACAACAAAAAACAAAACGTAAAGATATTCTACGATAGGCTTTTATTTTGTATACGATTTTTTTCTAGATTACTACTGAACAAACAAAAGTTAACCTTAACTTTCGAATCTTTTTCAAATAATAAGCCAAGGAAGGTGTGCTTACTATTACATCTTTCCATTTTGAAGTCGCAAGCAAGTAATGTTTGATAGGCTCTAATTTCTGGGATTTAGAATCGAATAGCCGCGAGAATTTTGAAGGCATTTGCTAGTGTACGTGAAAATCCCTATATGAATTTATTTTTTATAAATAGTGATAGTGCTAGGAGGAAGTAGACAAATTCAAAGCAGTGGATGTGTCTTCGAAAGAACAAATACTACTTAGAAAGAGATGGATTCATATTATATTAATATGTTAAAACCTTTAACATCCTGACAACTTCTTGATGATTTTGCAACTTTGAAACTCAGCCTCTTAGAAAGCCAAGTTATCCGAAAGTTTAACACATCTACCATTCGAACTTTTAACGAATTTAAGTGTCTATGGCAAAAGCAGGGCAATTAATTCCAATGGTAATAACAAACGGTCGATGTCGATTAGTTCATTCTTTGTTTAAATAACTTCTTGGCCAAATGATCGAATATCTATCAATCCATCAGTCAGTGGCAAAAAATGCTTCACTGTTTTTAACAAACTTCTATGGCTGTTTGAATGATATGATTTACAAGAAACCATTCAATACGCAGGGAAGTAAAGCTCGAGGTTCAAATCCTAAACACTCGACATGTAAGAATCAATAACCAAAGAGGTGGAGGCAACCTTTATAGAAACAACAAATAAATTCAAGCGACTAATACTTGTCTAAAAAACTTGCATGCGTACAAAAGGGACTTCATCCGATTACCCACATTGAATCGCTAACATTAGAAAAACCTGTCTATAGACTATCGATCTAAAGTTTAAATGGTCACTATCGTCCTTGTTACAATTAACTTCAACTAGTTCTGTTATTTATTCATATAGAAATGACTCAGTTCACATTTTATTAGCAAATACAATCTGTAGGCGATTGAAGGAAATCTCGAGTGACACACCATTGTTGACTTGATCTAGTACCATATCCATATTCTGATTTTTATTTAAACACACTTTGACTTGTGCTTCTTTTATCCAAGTAACGGAAAGGAAGTACCTACGCGGGATAACTTGAGTTTTTCTTTTCAAATATACCGAAGCTTTCAACTTTTGGGTTGCTCGATGAATCAGAAATGCTTGAATATTGCCCAATCAGCAATCTTGACAGAGCATGTTTCGTATTTGAAGTGATTCGAGATACAATTTTCTGATTTTTAAATTTCCCTCTAGTTTGTCTTTTACAAGTTCTTTGGCTAACAAGAGTAGGTATGTAGATTTTGTGTTTTTGTTTTTTAATCATTGTATGCAGTTCTACTCTTTTTGATTCTCAAAACTATAGATCTTTCTTGTCAACTTGTCGTCCTCTATTATCTTCATAGTGGAAATGTCATACATAGAAATATCCTTGAATGTTTTTGTATTTTTTCTTTATTTAAATGTAGTTCCCGAAACATCCGATTTTGCAATTTCCCAGCGCACCAGCGAATATTCCCTTCTCTTATCCAATGCAACTGATACGTGTTCAAACAACTTGCAAACATACAAAAGTGGCTTCAGCTGATTACTCAAATGGTCAGTAACGTCCCTTCTTACAATCGACCTCAACTAGTTTTGTTATTTATTCGTAGACAAATGATTCAGCTCACAGTTCATTATCACAGCCAATTTCTTCCTTCGCGATTTAAATAAAACTTAAAAATTTTAAGCAAACTTCTTACGGGTGCCCGATGTTGATAACAAACTCGAGTTGCGTCTAGTATCTTTGATGCTTGTTTGGCTTGCTTAGAAAGAACACGCAAGAACATGTCCAATTAACAATCGTGACACATTATGTTTCATATTTGGAGTGATACTGCCTGATTACAATAATTATAGATCGTCAGACAAATTTACGACGCAACGCTTTGATTTCTGAGACAGTTTGTTTTTTATAAGTTGTTTGGATAAAAATACAATCTCGATTTTGCTTACGTTTTGTTGGTTATATTCAGTTTGAGATAGATTTGTTCACATTATCCTGTTTTGATTTATACCTTTTTGTTTTTTCTTCGTTTTTGTTTTGGAGAAACACATTTATAGCTCCATAAAAATTTAAGAATAAATAATATAAGGGCAAAGCCTGCGTGTCCCGAACTGTATTGTATAGAACTTTCAGCTTATACCGTTTGTTGAATTTCCTTAGAGACTCTTGCTGTCTTCATTTTCTTTTCTTTTAGAACTGTTTTAAAATTCAGAAGGTTACACAACGTAAAACGCTAAGAGAAAATTTAGTAATAATGACATAATATTTTTGTTTTTATAGGCCATTTGTGGGAAGAAACAAAGAAATAAAGAGAACACTTGTTGCTATCGGCAATCGTAAAAGCGTCTGGTTTTAACACTAAATTAAAAAAAAGTTGTTTAGTTGTTGGTTTTACAAAAACTATTATTGGCACTAATAACTTCTTTGTATTTTCAGGATTTTATGTTCTTTCATTAAAAGAGTGTAGACCTAGAGGATATTATCAAATGTAACGTTTGCTGTTTTACTCATAATTTTTATCATACGTATAATAGGATGTTAAGCATTGTTTATCACCAAACAGTATTTGAAAAATCACCTAATTAATTATTCATGTACAAAAGTGTATGTCAGACACTAACCTCAAAAACATTACAAATAGAATTACTATTTTTATTGCAAATTATATAACAAATTAACATACATAACATTTATGGTTAGTTGGGCCCTGTTAATCCTTGCACCTTGTGTGTTTGCTAGTGACGACTATCAGATGTCGCCGCTAGAGCTTCATGCTACACATGTTATTAATTTTGCTCTATATATAGGGCAGCATGAGGTATGTGAGATGTTTAACCGTTTCTAGACTTTTGGACCACACGTATATACAGTAATTGATTAGTTTCATTATGAATCTGCTTATGACCAATTTGAAAATGATTGTTTCCATTTTGAAATTGATTGTTCCCAGTTTGAAGTTGAAAAGGTGTATAGTGCCTTGCGTGCTTCATGAGCTGAAGGCGAATTTCAACTTTTTTAAAAATTACCTTCGTAAACGGGTCAAAAACCATTGAAATATTAACTTTTAATGATTAGAAAAATTAATAATTATAAATTTTGTGTGCCTAAAAATCAGATTTTCCTGAACATAGCCCTATTTTGTAGTAATGTTTAAATGGTAAATAAAATATTTAGTGATCATATTATTAAATACTACTTGGGCGACGAAAAACATACTGAATAAGAAAACGACTTGGAAAAATTTATTTGATGCAGACGTCTCACCCTGTTGTTGCAACGCAAAATTTAGAAAAACTTGGTTTGTTATTTAATGGAACTTAAAATTCAACAAATCTTAAGAAAAACCAGAGCTCTCAAATCTTTTTTTCGGTCTCTTTCCCACGATGGCTTCGATCGGCTACCATGCCACAGACGTGATTGCGTCGCGCTGAAGCTCTTCTTTTAAGCGGATTTTTCTCTTTGGAAACAGGTCACGCTCAACCCTTCAAAGGACCAACGCTAGAAATCTCGATCTTTATTAACCTTCTTAAGAAATTTAAATTACGAATACGGGTCAGGCTTTCCAAGAGACCTAATTATGAAGACAACAACTTCTACCTCGATACCACCATTCTTGTAAAATATGTGTCTAAAAACAAAGGTGATCGGTGGTGTTCGTATCGTCTGGTAACCACTCTTACATTACTGCCAACAAAGTTCCATCTCGATAGATCTGACTGTTCTCTGCCGAGAAAACAAAAAACAATCAGTGGTGCTCGGATCGTTCGAATTCCTACTCCACATCACTACACAACAAAAAAGTTTTGTAATTCTAGAAGTGCAAAATTGTTTGCTATAACAAAACCCTCGACAAAAGAAACTGCCATCTTTATACGAGCTGCCGTGTCGGTATAATCTGGTCGGAATAAATTGAATAAGTATGATCCCACAACATCGTCTGATGCGTCATCGTGGCGTTAAAGTTAGGTAACCGTATTGGATAGAGAGAAAACTTCTTTTATGGCTTTGCAGTTTAAACAGCGTCAACTGTCACCGTTTCTCTTTCTAGCGGAAAATAGGCCTATTTCGACACTTTGTGACACTATCCTCGGAAATTTTTCTTTAAAGCCCCCTGGTCTATTTCCTACCTGTCAGAAAAGCCCATATTCTTGTGAGAGTTCCAATCGGTAAAATCGACCGAAGGGTCATTAATTCTTCTAGACACTAATCCAATTAATAAACATTGGAATTGTAGGCTACTATTGTGGTATTGACAGCCAACCAAATGGTGAGATGCTTTTTTAGATGGCCAGGAGTTGTTCATGCATTAAAAATTATCAAACACGGTGTCTTGTGTCTTTAGCCTTCTAGTATGATTATGGAATTTTCCGTTTGATGTACAAAAGCCCAAAATTATAAAGAGAAATATTTTAGAATAGGTACAAATTTCGAAACACCAAGGAAGGTATTAACAAAACTCTTTTTTTGATATTAGAGAAAATTCCTAAAATCCGTTACAGTAACTTTATTTTGTATTATCTATGTATATTCTTTAAGTTCGGCTCGAATTGTACGTTTTAAAACCTTTTGTATGTGTTTTCTGTCTATTTTTGAAAATTTATATTTTTTATCTTCAAAGATCATACAATCAATAAAAGCTTTAGTGTTAGTTATTATAACCTAACATCTCTTATCCGTGGTGTACTCTGTGTTTTCCACAGTTTTGAATCACCCTATCCAACTTCCAAGGTAAACTAATTTTTTACTTATTCAATCCTTCTTTTCTTGGTATTATCAGCTGCAACAAAAGAGTAGATTGGTTGACGCAATTGTTGATTACAATTTCAAATGCAAGGACATTTGCTATTTGCACACAAAACATTGTTCTTGCGTGTTTTCTACAAATTCGACTTACACAATCTATGTATTTCCCAACAAGGAAAAAATATTTTTGAGTGCTTTTGTTTTAAAAAGTCCACTTCTCAACGGAAACATTCTATAACTTTCTTTTATTAAAGACTTATAAATCAACATGAGTTTTACAAGGTTTAGTTCTCATTGTTTAAAAAATCAATTTATCTGTATCTCCGTATCTCATCTATAGTTATGTATCGTATACAATAAATTGTATTATTTACATTACAAAATCATACCTACTATAATAAATATTCTAATAACGCATTTTTTCTAGAAGGTCGATTTTTTTTCATTCAAGTTCATTAAATACGAAAGAACAAGATTACCTGTTTGCAGTTCCTTGTCCTATGATTTTTTAATGAGAACGTATAGTACTACATAACAATAATTTCCCATTTAAAATATGAAAGGAAAGATTTTCATGGTCTCCAAGACCTCTTATTATTTATTGAATCTGACCACATACTACTTAATTAATTAAAAATGACTTGCACAAGTTTTAAAAGAACTCTATTTTATGATAATTCTTAATAAGAAAAGGATCCCACGAAGCAAAATGAATTTTTGTACTGCATGCACATTTTACGTTATTATACCTTGAAAACTTCAAACGAATGAAACTTTGTAGCTCCACAATTTTTTTGTTTCTAAACTCGTTCTTGCAGAGGTTTTTTTTAACTTTAGAATTGAGCATCCTCTTATAATTGGATCTAGTAGTTTCAGCAAATTTAATTTCGAAGAGAATAGTGTCCTGTAATGCAATGATCTAGCTTTAATTCCATTTTCCATTTAACTTGTATCAAAGTCTGGTATGTATTGATTAAATTAACCAAGTTAGTCAAAGCTTATCGCAAATTTAATGGATTTGTTCGGTGTTCCCGGTGTAAGGAAGTAAAATGGAAAGCTGAAAATATAATTCGTAAGTATTTCTATTTCAGTATTGATTAACATCAAAGTTAATACCAGTAACAGTATCCATACTGTAATTTGTTTTTCATGCCGTTAGTAAAATCATCAAAGGAAAATTAAATAATTTAAATGTGCTAATAAAGTAAGAAAACGAGCTTCTATGTATTTTCTTTTAAAATAAAACGGAAAAGTTTTTTCTAACCTTTTTATAGCTGCAAAGAAAAAATTTTTTCATCTTGTTATAATAAGGTTTCTTCCATTTTCTTTTATCTGTAGATTAGTTTGTTTTTCTTTTGAAACATTCGTCTTTCAGTTTTTATTAGATAACACTTCTATATAACTGTTGTAAAGTAATTGCTTCTGATGATGATAAAGAAAGCACCACACCAGTTTCTCTGTTTACTTACAAATGAATTCTGAAGAAATTTTCTACTAAACTCTTTACTTGGCTGATATTTCTTGCCCCGGTGCACCTAAATGGTTTTTTTTATTAATTCTGATTAATATTATCGAGTGCTCTGGTTTTCTCGAAATAGTCGTAACATCTTAGAAACCTAGTAACAAAGTCGTGTATTCTATAAATAAAAGTCTGTGAAGTCAAATTATTTGAATTTGTGTTTTTAAACAGTTCCAGAAAGATGAAACTGTAATGGAAACTCTAGCAGTATATCGTTTACATATGTTGTAACTGATCTGTTAGCTCTTGATACATGTATGTAGTTCTTCTCTGTTAAAGATACTAATTTTTGGGAAAGTGCTGTTTCAAAATTGGAAATTACGTTTCTTGTACGTTGTTCATCGTAAATGACGGCGGAACCAGCAATCGTTTTAAGAAGATTTCTTCTCTTCTTCAGTCGTGGTAAATGGCTGTTTATTGTGGGGGTGTGCAGGTAGCCATCAGGTTATAGGGTTCGTTGTAGATGAAACAATCGTTTACGTGGTGGTAGTAGTGGTAGAGTGGCAAATAGTAGCTACGACGATGGATTGGTAACTGCTAGATGTTCTCTTACAGAGATACCTTGAGCGAAGACATCTTAACGGAACATCGATGGTAACCATAGAGAGGACGTTGGTGAGGAGCTTCTGTGGTGATGCTGATAGGCGATTGTGGGATTGGAAAAACATGTCAAAGACAGAGAAGAACGATGGCAAAACAAAAGATGGACGGGACCACACCTCGTATTTCACGCTACAGGATGTGAGTGCGATAGCTGTTGTGTGAATCCCAGGCGCAGGAATATGACTTGGAAATGGGTGATGATCATGGCCTGCAGGGCGGTTCTTTACAAACCCTGGGTTGCAGGCCATTCCAAACGGAGTTGAGAAACGATGATACGGAGGGGGACCTGCGTTCTTCCTCATACACAGATTGCCGACTGGTGATAGAGAGTAGATGATTTGTGGCCGAAATTAACCACTTCAGTAGAGTGGCAAACCGTTTGGTTAGGCTGATTACCAAATTTCTCCTCTCTTTCGGACAATACCCGACATTTGTGCTACCTACTTTTAAATCTATTACGTAACTGCTATTAGACTATGTCAGTTGCCACAAAAAAAGATATTTACTTTGAAATATTGTTCAAGATTCGTTAATCTTTCATCTTTGCAAATTGTATCAAACTGCTTCTTAATTCGACTGGCTCTGATGCACTACACTGCTACCACCGGCGTTTTTTCTGTCACTGGAGAAAATCCTCATTTTACAATTCATTAGAATAGACATAATGGGAAAATCAAGCTAGCTATTAGGACACCAAAATGCTAAAAGACTGCCTTTTAGTCAACATTATGTAAGTTTACAGTTGAGGAAGAACCTCTTACTCACTACTAGTTTAGACGACGATAAAAATTTATTAAGATGTCACTTGTGATTTGCAAGTCGAATGCAAACCGGCCATCGATGTAGTTTGTAATGATACCTACAAATGCAGCAACCTCCGTTTTCACCACAAGCCACCATTGCCATAGTAAAAGATGTAATGATTTCTATGCTGCAGATGTCGATTGGCGAAGGAATTAGTGGTTGATCCGCATATCGATGTTAGTGATGTAGGCTACTGTGAAGTGTCCTAACTGTGGTAGTCTTCTTGGTATTGTCGGGGGGACCGGATTAAGACAATTGAGCGAACACGTGAATTTGACGATTGGATCCTTCATGGCGCCTATTCCTTATAGTGCGCTCTAGTTAGCCATATTGGATAATCTTAGGTATTGGTAAGACGGGGATAAAGAAAAGGAAAAACAAAAATTGAGTTTTTAAAAAAGGTTGCCTGGCGATGAGTTTAATTTTTCTTACTCCGTTAAGGGTGAATACAGACCCACAGCATCAATTTCAATCTATTTTTAAAGCCATCAAATTCAATCGAATAAATCTAAACAACCTTTTAGTTGCCAAACTGTCTTCTACATAGTGACCATAGAAAGCATTTTGTGGGAGGCATAAAAAGTAAGTTGTGCAGATTCTTGAAAATCAAAGTATTGTGGATTGCTTGGTGGTAGTTCGTAGTCATATAGGAAATGAAACATGGTAGCTCAAGATTATTGATGCGGCAAGATTCAAGAATAGTGGTGTGTGCACATCATCAAATGTGACCTAAGGCAAATAGGTTTCGATCTATCTTTGTGAGCCTCACCGTTGTCAGTACAACTTACTAAATTACAAACCGTTGGAAGGAGAAAGCTTGGTGTAGTAGTTCAAGACTCACGTCAATACAAAGGTACTTGCTAGTTGTTGATAAGCATGACAGTAGTCGAAGGTGGTTTAGGCATCCACGTTTCCAAAAGATTTGTCTATCAGGTTTCAGGGAAATTAACAGTAACTATGATAATAGCAGAACAGTAAATTTCATGTAGTAGTATTAATTGTAAGTTAAAATGAACCAAAACTATACATAAATCTGGAGGACGATAGATAAAACGGTCAATAATACTGCTCTAGATATCAGAGGAAGAAAGACAATGTACTAGAGGAAAATAAAAAATAACTTTTTGTAGTTACACCATATTGGACGGTCATTTTCCTTCCTCTTTTTTACAAATAAATGCGGTCTGTGGTTTGGTGATGATTCCGTTTAGCAACCACCACTATCGAAGATCTTTTTACAACTGAAGGTGGTCACTTTAGGGAGGTTTTACTGTGTTATGAATCTACAATATGAGCAAATTGCTACCACAAGAAAAATCACCAAATATCTCTGTATGACGAGCTATGTCAAAGCGTGCAGCGGCAGTGAAGGCTTAACGGAAGAATATAGATTTTGCGAAACTTACTGTTCTTATTACAAAATTTCCAAGATAATTTCATTTGCTTAAAAATGCCAAATAATGATGTTTGTTTAAAAATTATTGTTTTATTTTCTGAATTGCCATTTTACATTATTCGTAATGCCTGTAGTAGCTGTAAGCAAACTATGATCCTCATGATTTCTCTCATGTTCTTAGTATTTTAAAACACCCTGTATACTTATTTATAACTGTCTCTTGAATATATTTACTGAGTTCAAGCTCAATTTGAAACTTACTCGATTCTATTATTATGAACTAGTAGGTTAAAAACCTAATTAGAAACTACAGAAAAAACTAATGAGTTCTTGAAATTAAGCCAGTAAAACAGAAGCTTTTACTTTGTGTATCTTAAAATATCTAAATAACCCGACTTCCGAATTCCTGTTAATTTACATAAATTTGGTTCTCAATAAGTTGTAGTCTACATTGTTATCCAGAACAATAAAAATGTAACTAGAACACATCTATTAAGATGAGCAACATAATGTCAAACACTATTAAAAGGCCGTTCAAAGGAAGGAAGTCGTATGTTGGCTTCCTGAAACTAAAAACAGCGTTTGGTTATATGCCAAAACGACAAATTGCAGCTTTAAAAATAATAGGATAGAAATATTGTAAAAATCAGATGTAATAGTGAGATTTGAAAATGAAAGGTCAAAAGGAAGATAATTTTAACAAAAATGTGGATGTATCTAGAGGTGCTTACGTTTAGATGTATATTTACATTAAGATAAATCTTTTATTTACTAAAGATAAACTAGAACATTAAACAATCATTAATTTATGTGTAGTTACAAAAGTACTTTGAAGTAAAGCATGCTTTAACTTCTTTATAAGTCTCCTCTAATAAAAATAGGATAATTAGTACAGCATAGAACAAAATTTCCCCACATTACAATAGGCCAACTGCAACTAGACAGGAATATATGAACACACCAAGCAGCTGCTTTATGAAAGGGCTGGAATTCTCTTTCATTCACTCATATCCTCCTTTTTATATTCTGAAACTACATAAAAGGTTAAATGATGTTTTTCAGACGTCATAACATTCTCGTTTGAACGTGCCAAGAAGTTTTTGTGTTTGACTGACATAAAATCTGTCAAAATGTCATTTCTACATTGTAGTCATTAGTTAATATAAATAAGAACATGTGTAAAAGTGCTCGGTGAATTTTTTCTTTGCTGTTTTTCCAATAATTCAAGTCTTTTTTATGAAATAACTCTTTTTTGTAATAACTGCTGATTTGTTGAACATTCAAGTGGATGTTGTTGGTGCTTTTCATTTAATTTTAATTTGAAACTGAAATGGTTTAAACAGGAAATATTAATAAGTGGATACAAAAAATATTTTTTTAAATTATTTGTATTGAATGTTAATTTTAAATTATGCTTTTGGTATTTAATAATAATCCATAATTAAACAAGTTTTAGTTTTTGTAACGAGAATGATTGTTGTTTCTCATATTCAGATATTTCTTTGTTTCATTTTTTATTATATACTGTGACATTTGAAAATCATGGTGCTACAATAAGTAGGTTGCCGTTGAAAGCCATACTAGAAAGGGAAGAAGAGGAAACGCAACAAAAACAGTCAAGAATTAATACAAATGAATGAACATATATTCAAACTTCTTTTGTTTTTTGACGGTTTCATAAATATGAGGCAATATTTTGGGAAAGTGACTTGCTAGATTCAACTTTATTATTGTTAACTGCAGTAATAACGATGAAGATGCAAAGAATTTTCTTGAAATCGGGTCACACACTTTTTTCATTCATTCTACTAACTTGTACTCCCAAGCTATTGCCACATCTTAAAGATTCAATGAAATATAATTGCATTTTTACGTGAAACCAGTCTTTAATAAAGTAAAAATACAAGTCCATTGGCTGACCATTTTCATTTTGTAATGTTTCTAATCAACTTTAATCAATACAGGTGTATTTTATAAACAACCATCTTTTGTTTAGTTCAGAGTTGGTCCTATAAATAATAATAAAAGATTTCTCGCATAACATAATTATGTATTAACAGGTGTTTACTTATTCGTCTTATCAAAGTAGCCTGGGAAAACAAAATTATTTGAATTTACTGCTGTCATTCTAGTTGAAAATTTGAAATCCCTCTCTTAAATATTAATTGTAATAATAAATAATTTAATTGTATTTAAATCTAAACTTCTATTAGCATTTGTTGTAAACAATAATTTTGATAACGTTTTTTGTGTTGATAAGTAATGCTATAACCTAGAAACCGTAGAATGGAAAAATCAACGAAAAAATTATTCCTTGCATATTTGTGCCTACTTTTAGATTTATAGTTCTAATATACGGATAAAACTGATTTACTCAACATACGCAATACCAGCGCCAGGCTACTTTGATAAAACAAATAAGCAAACACCTGTTCTATTGGAACTACGATTTCTAGGAATATTGAGACTCAAACTTTCAAAGTCTTATTTACAATTACTAATCTTACAGTAGCATGCACATACAGATTTATATAGTATGAAGAACTGATAATGTGGGCAAAACTAAGCTTTGCAAAAGGATTCTTGACTATGAGTACGGTTACCCTTCAATGAAAAGAATTTCTGAAGAACAGAGTGCACATTATTTTTGTTCTTTTTTTCTTTTTTGTTTGTTGCGCCGCTCTTTGTTGCCGCCGCCACCAGTTGACAAGAAAGGTTCTATCTCTCCACTCATCGGTGTAAAAAATCTCGTCTGTGAGGATTTTGTGTTAGCGCCCATCAGTTCCCTGATCTTGCCTTTGCCTGGCTCGATGCGGCTTTACTTCTTTTCAATTATTCACTTTGGACGAGCTTTGCAGTTTAAATTTTACCAACTTATTGAGAGTTAGAGAGAAGCTTAATATCGACTGAAACTTACCTCCCCTGAGAAAGCAGAAATTTGCAATGAGTAATGATGATACCAAACGATGAATTAGACCGTAGAGAATTGAAAATTGGTAAGAACCTCAGTTAGCCAAAAAGCCAGATTTCAATTTTTAAATTTTCAATTATCGATCGATCTTTGGATTTATGAAAAAGCTTATTTGAAAACAAGAAGAAAGAAATGGAAAGTCACGGTTTCTTACCTTGATGTGCCCTTTGGGTCGTAGATCAATGCGTATATAACTGAATACCTATAAATTCAGAGATGATGTCTGTGCAAATATAGATGCATAAGGGCTTTACTTCAGATCAAGAAGATATCACTCAATTAAGAAGATGATTATTGTGGTTCAAAAACTAGTAAAACCACACGTGACTAGTAGTTTATCATCAGAAAGAGTAAGGATATTGAATAATAAACGATCTAAATCATATGTTGTGACTAGTCTGCCGTTTGTTTTGGATTTTCTTTTGGAAAAATTGAGTACATTTATAAACGTAAATCCAAAGACCATACACCCTTTACTGCAAAGGTTGGGGATTATCCGGTTAGGTGGTATGGGTTTTTCTTATGGTAACTTGTCTTCAGTGAAGCAAAGACGTCAAAATTACAAATATTTATCTGTAACTTATGCGTCATGTGGTAGACATGATTAAAAATAATTTTTGAAATTGGATTTTCCATTATGGCTTCAAAGAACGAGTTTCAGATTTCAAGGTCAGTTGTTGGTGAATGCCATCTGTAGGATCAATTTATTGACGAATCTAATTTCTTGAAAGAACAGAAAAACCGTGTTTTGTGCAAGTAATAACAATAAAATCTGTTAATACTGACATAACCATCGAAAATGATTTTGTAAATAACACCCTGTACATAAACACATGTGGGATTCACACAATTCATCTTGTTCAAGAACCCTAATTTGGAAAGAATATTTCAAACCTTATTACACATTAATTAACCTAAAAATAGAGGTAGAAAACTGTTCAAAATGATAAATTATTAATTTACCACTTTGTGAGATTACATTTTTCTCCGTGGGCAACTCATTGTGATGAGAAAATAACATTTTGTATTTCTCTTAGGAATTTTAAATTTTCTATGGATATCACGAAACGCAATAACGACAAATTGATTATGTCAGCTAGAACGAATAATTTTTAATGACAAAAAACATTCTGGTATTGTTGAGAGAAGAATATTACGAAATTGTCAGATTTCATTTATAATAAAATTCAGAATTAATTTTAAAAACTGCTCAGCTTGAACTTTTAAATAATTCTACCTACCTATGTAGCTACCTACACGTTTTAGAAAGGTTCCGAAAAATATACAGGATGCGTTCTAATTATATGCTTAATTTTTGTAACTAAATTAAAATAAGAAATGCTAAATATATTTTTTGAATAATCTTTATAATTTTGCTTGTGTCTATTTAAATAAGATATAAATAAAATTTTAAACGCGTCAGTACCTACATTTATTACATAACTAATTGAAGGTTTACTTGTTTTCCATTAACTGAGTAATAATACACTATAACAAACACTCTGTATATTATATATTTTTAAGCATAAATCAAATTAACTCCAAATTTAAACATTAACAAACCTTAAAAGATTTCTAGAAATTTATTAACAAAAAAGAATGGAAGGCAAAAAATGCGCTGACCCTAAAAAACTTGAATTTCTTCATATACCAACCAATAGTTGTAGTACGCTGCAGTTTTCAATTTATTTTTAACGTTTACATCAGACCTCATTTAGATTCTCTTCTTTTTCTTAATTTTGTCCATAAATTAGAAATGCTAGCAGTTGACCATTTCTAAAAAGTGCATATTGACGTCATTGCTGATTCAGTTTCAACTTTTACGTTAAATACTAAAAATAAATTGCGAGTGTAAAATCTAATTTGATAGGATGACGTATGTATTTATGTACTACTTCCAGTTTTAACCATTTCTTGTTTAATAAAATAGTATGGAGGTAATTAACATTTGTTTTTTTGTTTCAGTGGTCTTCTGCGATTATATCGCTTCAGGAAGATCATTACAATTTATTGAAGAATACATAGTGAGAGAAGTGTTACCATGCTTCGGAAATACACACTCCACTACAAATATTACCTCTTTACAAACAACCCTTTTCAGGTAAGTACTGTTTTCATAAGCGGAACTAGAAGATTCCATTTATGTGTAAGACGTTTGTAAAAGTAGATCGTAATACATTGCACACTAGTAAACCACATACTTTAAACGTGTCTATTTTATTAACTGGCTGCTCCATATTAAGTTATTCATGGAGGAACTTGCTTTGATTCTCATTAAACTACTAGTTCAATTAGGACATCCTTTTGCTCTACAATTTAATAGCGTGTGTTATAAGCAAGATTAATTCAACACTCAATGTGTATAACTCATTAAATTAGAGGAAATGAAATTTATTTCTCCCCTATTATTATTTGACAAGTTTTAATAATTTCTGATTTTGAAATTTCCTGATACGTAAGTTTGATATTGAAGTTAAAATTTGATCAAGTCGGAGATTCTTTAAATCCCAAAAACAATTGATGATGTATCTGACTTTGTTTTTCTTACTCTTTGTAATGAAATCTGCAATACATCAACATGAAGCTTTGCCGTACAATGTCATGGATTTTGAATGAATATAGACAAAACCAAAACCAAAAATTGGCGTGGATTTTAGGTCAGCCTACAGAACTGCGAATATTGGATTTCTGTGCTTTAGTAGATGGAAATAAAAATCTTGGCATTTGATCAAACTACAGAAGTCACAATGACAGCATCGATAGTTTCATCTTTGTTGTATTGAACAAAATTGATCTAAGATATGAGATTTTCTGTGCCGATTAAGGGCAGGTCAAATTGTAATTTTTGCAATCTGATGGCATGATTGAGGATAGGCAGTATGAAACCCTTTTATCTGATGCAGCTACATAAATCTGCAAATTGGATCTAGTAAATCCAATAATCTTCATATCCTCCAGACGTGGTCCACGTCCAAAATACAGAAAGACATAATCTTTAACGGCAACAAAACAAAACTTTTGAAGAACTACCGAAAGTACCTTCATGGGGGGCCCCACATGTTTTACAATAGTTTCAACCATGAGTTCTGACTATAACTACTACCATTGATGTATGTTTTCTGGATTACTTACTAAATAAATACATACAGACAACGTTGGAGTAAAAGGGCCAAAAAGAATTTGGTTTTGAATGGTAAACTGATACAACATTGGTCGTTATGATATAGCTTAATACAATTATACCTCTACAGAAGAAGTCTTAGAGTATCTTGATGGCATCATTATGACATATAATTCCTACAGGTAGAGTATGAACAAGCGTTGCCGAAATTTGCGTTCTAAGTTAATCAAAAACATGACACAGTAAGCAAGCAAAGAAGTGCAATTTCCAAAACTTACTCTACCATGACATCTATTGGCCAAATCTGTTTCATCAGGACACTGTAGTTACTTTTTAATATTCCTGGTCGCCTGTTCTCTGAAATGTACTCTAATGACAAAATTGGAGTTCCTTGCAGTTCCATTCAACAGAAAAGTTAACAAGGGAATATTGATATTTATATATTAATTAATTATTAATAATAACTAATTTCCACATTAATTTCAAGCTTTCAGTAGATATTCTGAAATATTTCACGCAGTCGTGCACTTTAGTACGCGTAGTGTCAAAACATTTCAGAATACTTAAGCAAGTGAGAATGGTCAGAACAGAACGGTCGTTGACCATCTGCAGGCAGGCAGTTGGTAATTAGATATTGAAGTAGTGACACTAGCACTGAAATCTGCATTTCACTAAGAATCTAGCCTATATTTTTGAATTATTGTTTCCGTATCATACTTAAAAAAGCAATTGGAATTTCGATTTGCAATTCTGAGTTGAAAGCAATCTTTTAAATAAAGAAATTCCTACTTTGGCCAAAGTTGATTACAGTTCAACTTTGTTTTACACAATTATCTCTTTGCTTCAAGATCAATCTTAATATTTTGGCATCATTTACATTTCTTTTACCTGCAAAACTAGACATTTACTCTCAGACTATATTTTATGAAGTCAGTTTGGTTGTTTCTTGCGGGACTCAGGTAGTAAACTTAGTAAAAATATGGAAAAGTAAGTTAAACGGTCTATGAGAAACAAATATGGTCAGAAAGATGCAAAAACCTATAGGAATAAGTTTATGAATGGCAGGAATCTTTATTTTAAGGTCGTCTCTGATGAAGTTAAACTTGCAACTAATTGATGACATCGAGGGAATCGGAACAAAATCACTTATAATAGAAGTAACAGCAATCTGGAAATTTACAGATGAATCCGAGATACTATTGTTTCATGAAGCAATCGCATTTTAGTTGGTAATAGCATCTAAAAAATGGAATCACTGACTTGTTTTACATTTCAGTAATCGTTACTATCAAGACATGCAAAACAAAAACGATCACTTTGTGATATCTTATTAGTAGCAGTTGATGAACTAACGGAAAGGCTTTTTTGTATTTAAATATCATGTTTGGTTAGTTACTTTGGACAAAACAAAATCGTTTCTGAACTAGAGTCGGCTCTCTATCAACATTCTAAACAACTTTCAATGAAACTAATTTCTTTAGTTTCATGGCATTTTAGGCATCTTTTGTACAAAAGCCTGATCATAAGTCAGTGACGTTTGGTCTCTGGTAACTGACATCTTCGAGGGAAAAAGATTGATAAAAGTGGTACGTAGTTATTTTTCTCTGTCCATTCTGATTTTTCTTAACTATCCAATTTGCTTTTGTTCTATGAAATAATTTCTTTGGCCTGAAACAAATTTGTAAGGAATCTTTATACTCTGAAATGGAACAATATACCATACGGAGAAATTAATTGGACCTCTTTCACACAACAGACAGTGTTTTGTTGCAGGTTTTCATTTGTTTTTTCTCATTGTTTTGAAAACTATCCCTTTTTGAGTTTTTGCTAAAACTAAATAAAATGTAGAAGGTGTCGTTTTTCCGGTAGGTCTAAATAGACTGGAATATATCTTTTGGAAGTTA
>VTPC01090255.1:35698-91963 GCA_011009095.1 Ignelater luminosus | reverse complement strand
CATATATTGGATAGACATCTGCATTATTAGTGATTTCAACTACAACTAGTGGAATTACCATTACAAAGAAAGAGAGTAAACTTTATTCCGGAATCTGATACCCAAGAAGGCACAGGAGGAGGTTGAAAAGGAGTTTATTTTTGTTTTTATTTATTATCAGTGAGATGGACAAGTTTATGCAGTACTTGTGATGGGGCCGTAGTGGAACGATATTAATCTTTCCTAAAGTATTTGTTGTTTCTGAAACAAAGGAAAGCAAAAAACAAAAGAAAACGATTGTCATGGTGTAAGAAGAGATAAATATGAATGAGTGAAACTAAAGCCATCTCTTGGAGCAATCTACTAAACCTAAACTAGACTTGGTTGAATGTTGTATTTGTTAAGAAGAAGACGGTTTGAAGATTACTGTCTTTGTTGTAACAGCAGATAAGAAATTGAGGAATATTTAGGAAAAATATTTAGTAAAAAAATTTCCGACAAAATCCCAGACTATAAAAAACGAAATCAGTCATTATGTATGTCTCATTCCTTTTGACGAAGTTCATCGAGATAGTAGTTCCGAAGGATAGAAACAGATAAACTAAAATTGCATCGTTAAACGATGTCAAAATATCACTTCGTTTACGACCGTAACAAACGTAATTCCCAAGTAGGCCACTACAGGAGAAAGTCAATTCAGGTGATTTAATTAGTAGTTACTATTCCTACAGTTACTGGTTTGGTAAGTCGTTTCAAACTTCTTGTTTGAACAGAAGGATGAAATTAAAAAGGTAATATAATTGATAGTCCATCAAACACCACCAAGTTTGCAAGTGTTGATGAGGCTAACTGACTGCATTTCTGAAGGACAAGAAGTTTGCGTAAAAGTATAGGTCTCCTTTGTCTAGAGCACACATAGATATTGGAGGCTACTCAGAGATTGAATTGGCTTCTATGGAGGCAGATTTATTAACAGAGACTGACTTTGTAGCAGATATCTGATCAAGATAATTTTGTTTTGATAGTCAAGCTGTAAGATACACAAATGTGTATACAAGCCAATTCAGAAATTCGGCGCCGGAATGCCCATGTATGGGTTTGACCTATTGCTATACTTAAAATTAGTTAATGATTTTAATATTATTTCAATGCTTTCTTTACTTTCCAGAAAGAGTATCTTTTCTTGTAATTACTGTCTAGTTATGGTGAAATAAGATGAAGATTCCAAACGCAAGCAATACTTTGTAAGGTTGGTTTGGTGGACCTTGTACTCACTTTTGGTTACGTACTAAAGACCTAATCTCAATGAGAAATACTCTACTCTTTGTGTGCCCAGTTAAAGTTAATTATCTTCCTGCAATTATTGTCCGATCACTTTCTTATTTATCAAAAAGAACAACTGCAATTTAGGTACAGGTCAGCTTGTGCTAGCGGTGGAACAAATATAATCGATGGTTCTAGTAGCAGATCTTTTTTGAAAGCATTCTTATGTTACCTATAGCCACCTTGGACCCATATAATTCACTATTAGGTTGCTATCTATCTCATCAATCTATTTAGTATAAAGAATGTTCCAACACCAGACTGGTGTAGTTCAGGTCATTTTAAGTCGAGAATGTCTGATGAACACGTGTTTGAAAATCGATCGTTACGAAGTTACAGTCATTTTATGTAAGCTGCTGTTAGGTTATCTAATTGAAAAGAAAAACACATTGATACACTAAGTTTCTTTATTAACCTAGATATGCCTTTTAATCGTTAGGTTTTTTTCTCTTAAATTATTTATAATTGTGTTATTTAATGACATACCAAGCAAAATCTCGCTTTCAAAAAATGCAAAAGTATTTGAAACTGGGTATCCTTCTAAAGGACACTAGGAACAGAGTAGCAACACGAAAAACCAATCAATATCTTGTTGTTATTTTTAATATTACAGCAAAAAGACAATAAATTTATGAAACAAAATATTACAATATTTAATAAGAAAGTATCAAGAAACCGTATGATTAAATAAAGCAATTCACGTGTAGTGCGACGTCACTTTTCACTTCGGTGTGATCTTATGGCACATCTTGTTTGCCTTTCTTGTGAGACTACCAAATACTTTATTCTATCAAACCTAGAATCAATGTTTTCTAAACTGGACAGTCTGCATATTCAAGAACTACGGATTGCCCAAAACCAAAATGTTTGTAAGCATTCTTTATTACCGATTTTGGCACTTGATATGGTTCTTCCCAACATGTGTAATCATTACTTACACAGCCCATCCACATTTTTTACCCAAAGCGTATGGGTTTGTGGGTTTGTTCAAGATATATTGCATGCAGCCGTGCTTGCCACAGTACGGTACCATCAACTCATCAACGCTGTGATTTCCACAGTGCGACGTAAATTCTAAAAGTTTTTTATTTATCGTATCAAAAAGTGGTCTAACTTTGTAGAGAAATGGCCGTCTAAAGTGGCTTTATCGCAGAAATGTATATTTGACATAATATATTCTAGACAAAGCATTGGCTACGGTGGTATTGTGGGTATCTTTACTATTATTCCAAAACATACGCCATCTGGGTAATGGTACATATTCACTCAAAAAATGCTTTCCGTTCTTGTTCAGAGATATCTCCATTTTTATTTAGCTTTGTAGCATGCATGGTAGTCTTAGAATTAGTGACAAACGTGACAACCGTCCCTTGGTCAAAAAACTGTTCAGACAATTCTAGTGAAGAGTTATTAATCAGTACTGTAGAGATTTGGGGTCATTCTACTGTGTCTGGTTTCAAATCGGTATTCTCCCACTTATAATCTCGTTTACTAGACTTTGTCAATCCTAGCTGTAAAACTCTTAAAGGGATATTGTCTTTTCCCTAATCTAAAGATACATTATTGATTACAGTTTCTGCCAATAGTTGATTACCTGGTAAATTATTTATTGTTACATAATCCTCGTCACCGGGGTCTTCATCAGTTAAATCTTCGTTTGCGTAAATAGGAGGCATAATATTTATAGTTGCTTTCATGTTATCTTCAGGATCACTTGCTTCTAAATTAGCAAGTAATTCCTGGAGTGTGAGACCTCTAAAAGAAAATTTTTTAAATTTAAGGAAAATAATCATATATGCCTAGTTTGTTTTTAGAAGGACAGCCACGTTTAGACAAGCATAACAAGGACTCGACAAATTTTTATTAGCTTCACAGTACGTAGGTATATGTGACTGCCAAACCTTCTTCAACATTATTGTAGTATTTCAAAGTAAAAGAAATATATACAGCGAAAATAAGACTTATCCCTTCAAACATAAGTCCATAGGAACAGACAGATTCTAGAAATGTTTTAGTTCACAAACTGATAGCACAAAATAACAAGATTTTTTTGGTAGTTCAACAAACACACGTAAACTCAACAACTTCTAAAAGTAACATCAAGAGCGCCATTTCGTAATTGCTGTTCAAACATTTCTGAGAAGTGAATTAATAGAAGCCTGCAAACTGTTCTTTTAAAAGGGCAATAAGCATATCTGGGTTGCGAAAATCTAATACAATTACGGAAACTATTCAAAATGCCCTCTTCTTCGCTTGCATGGATGTAGTGCAGAAGCATCCGCAATTCATAGAACAAGTTCACTTTTATTGTCCCCAGAGGTAGTAGTCAGAGGCTGAGGTTAGGTGAAATCTGTCATTAAGAAACGAGGTAACTTGGCTATCAAGATAGGGTAGTGGTTCATCGTGCTGTTCTGAGTTTTCTTCTAAGTCTAAATTCCTTAAATAGAGTTCCGATATTGTTATTTGTGAAACACCAATGGGACAATAAGTTGGTTGTTAAGGATATCCATGCTGAGAATGGGTAGTCGTGGTTTCATTGTAGATATTCATATTTTGTGAATATGTACCAGGTGTATACCTATGAAATGAGACTTTCAGCTATTAGACCACAGATGTCGCTAGGAGTATTTTTAAACTGTCCCAAATGTCTTATTTTTTTCGTCTGTCATCTGTCAACAATATTCAATTCATTGTTTGTGATGTTTCATACAACAACGCATTTTTTTCGCTCTTAAAAATGTCGAATTTCGTGCCTTCAAACTACGATTTGCGGACATCGTTGATTTTCTGTTATCAATTGAAGAAAAACGCTTCTCAAGCTCATCAAATGCTTATAGAAGCTTACGGTGGACATGCTCTAAGCAGAGCACAGTGCTTCAGGTGGTTTGAAAAATTCCGAAGTGGTGATTTTAGCGTGGAGAACGAGGAACGTGGCCGGCCACCGAAAAAGTTTGAGGACACCGAATTGCAAGCATTGTTGAATGAAGATGATGGTCAAACGCAAGAAATGATGGCAGAGCAGTTGGGAGTGACCCAAAAAACCATTTGCAAACGTTTGAAAGACATGGGCATGATTTTAAAGGTCGGAAGATGGGTGCCGCATGAACTGACTGAAAGGCAGCAAGAGAACCGAAAAACCACTTGTGAAATGCTGCTCTCCCGGTTCAAAAGGAAGTCTTTTTTGCATCGAATCGTTACGGGTGTATTTCTCCAATCCCAAGCGTAAACGATCGTATGGTCCGCCCGGCCACAAGCCAAAATCAACGGCCAAACCAAATCGCTTTGGCCGCAAGGCAATGCTGTGTGTTTTCTGGGATCAGCATGGTATGATTTGGTACGAGCTATTAAAACCAGGTGAAACAGTTGACGGTGCACGCTACCAACGACAATTGGCCGATTTGAACAGCGCTATATACCGAAAACGCCCAGAATATGCCGATCGGCGTCACAAAGTAATTTTTCTTGATGACAATGCACCACCACATCGAACAAGAGCGACCCGGGAATTGGTGGAGACGTACGATTGGGAACCGCTGGTGCATGCGGCTTACTCACCAGACTTGGCGCCTTCCGATTATCATTTGTTTACATCGATGGGCCACGCACTTTCCGAGCAGCGCTTCAATTCTCACGAAGAAGCCAAAAAAATGGCTCGATGATTGGTTTGCGGCCAAAGACGGCCAATTTTTTTGGCGCGGCATTCACAAATTGCCTGAGAGATGGGTAAAATGTGTCGCTAGCGATGGCTATTATTTTGAAGATTAAATTTGTAACCATTTTTTGTTAATAAACGTTTAAAATTGAAAAAAAAAGTCTCATTTCATAGGTATACACCTATGTACATGAATAAATTTTTTTGTTGATACCTCATAGTAGCTTAAAATGACTGTAATTTTGTAACTATTGATTTTCGAATATACATTGGGTCAAGCGACACCTTGTATAACTATTTAAAGATCAAACTGAGAAAGGTAAAACATCTTAATAAAATATTCATGGGTTCTTGTAGTGACTTACCCACCTATCCCCAAAGATTACAGAATGAAGTAAAATGACTTGACGTTATCTTTCTTTCTTGGTATACGCTGTTTAAGTTGAGTATCAATCCTACACGTGATAAGTACTTTGTTTTAAATATCATATTCGAATACTTTCATTGTTTTGCCTGAATACATGGAGCATCTAATTTTTCTGTTGATGTTGCGTTGGTGAAAGTTTCAACCTAAACAATAACGTTAAGTGAATCTTGTAATGGATGATTAATTAATGCTTGTGTGTTTTTAACCTTGACAAGTCGAGAAGATTTTAAATTACATTTTATCTGAAGAACCCATCTAAAGAATGTCCTACCACCTTATCAGTTACCATCACATTGGGAAAAATGTGGTTGAAATCCAGTGAGGTGATAACAGTCTTTATATAAATTTGTTTCTTCTTTTAAATTTTATTTTTGTTAAGAATCTTGACAAAATTTAGATTGATAAATTATAAGAACACAAACTTGTTCTTACTATTAATGTTTTATACTTGATTCCATTTGGCATTTTCAATTAATTGGAATGACAGAGTAAAAATTAGTGTCGTAACAACATATTATTAGTCGTGATGGTTTCTCATTCTGGATTTAAAATCGTGACGTCTATGAAAGCATTGCCAATGTTAGTCTTATTTATTTATTAGCTACAATCTGGAAATCTAAGACAACATAAAACAGATTTGTTTACATTAATGTTATCTTATTGCTTTACGGAATATCTGTAAAATACACCCACGCAGATGTAAAAATATTAAAAATGGTATAAAAATTTGAAAGTTTAAAAGAGATTAGAGAATTCTTATACCTATTATTAATAAAATAACAGACTTAATGCAGTTTTATTGTTTGATTAATAGGCGGTACGAGATAACAAGAATCACCGTTTTTAGTAAATGCAAACAACCGGTACGTGGCTTAGAAGGCGTGTGCATAGGCAAATGAACTTATTCAATTTCCTTATTAAGAACTTCCGTTTTAAACTACTTTGCATATATGTTTTAAGATTAATTTATGCTTTATGTTCTGTTGCTCTATTATTTGAAATTGAATTTTTAACACATTTGCTATTACTGCAATTAGCTGAATTAAGTATAATTTATCACAATTAGTACTATCACTATCAAAACAGAATTTCCCACAGTTGATTCATTTACAAATTAAGTTTTATGCGACAATCAGTCGATCGTGAATTGTTTTATTTTCTACGTTTTTTCTACCTTGTTCTAGAACAACCGAGGGCGTTGCCTATGCCGGCTTTCTAACAAGAGATAAGTATATAAAATATAGTTCAATTTACGATTTGGATTTCGTAGTTCTTGTTCAATTGCATGATGCCAACCGATGGAATGAATGGTCTCAAACTAAACAGGTCGGTGAACGTGTTGCTATGCACGTTTCTTCTTTTGCTCCTTAATGATTTAAGCATCATAGATCAAAAGAAGTAAGTAGTGAGCCATAACAGTACATCGTCAGAGAACGCGATCTGTTCATCCATCAGTAGCTAATGATTTCAAAAACGTTCTAAAATATTCATCCGACATTCACGACCGGCCTTTACCTTGCAATTTTTGTAATCGTGTCTGGTAAACCTACATTCCTTACGAAGGAATGCTTGAATGTATTTGGAATACTGTTCTCATGAAAGATTTATATATTTTAATAAAGAAAATTATTGATTATATTATCTGCTGTAGTACGAAAAGAACGCGTGTATACTTTCTCATACTTTGATATATGCAAGCAATTTACAAATAACATAACTAATGTAAGCATCTCATTTAGTTCTATTTTTGCGTTTTATTTTCCAACAACACTTTTTGTGCATTTTCATTATTAACTCATTAATTTATGTCCTAATATGTTTCGTAGATTATAAAAATAAGTACACAAACATCTTTCGGCTATTTTTAATTGACGCGATTTCACTTGCTAATTAACATTTTTTTTCCCTCTAAGACATTTGATTTTTATTTCTTTCCTTTTTCATAATTCATAGTTTTTATGATGAATTAGTTCGTTTTATATGCCATAGTATTTTAAAATATATTTTAATATACAATCTGCCTATGAGTGACGGTCTTTCTGGTCTTTTTCTGTTTTTGATCTTCCTCTTCGATTTGCGATTGCATGTAATTGTTGCGTTATATTTGGCATTCATCTCACAGTAAATATATTCTTTTCCATCGCGGTTTGCAGTTAATCAAATGATGTTTAACAATAATGAATAGAATTTGTTAAGGTTATGACTATACTGGGTGATCATTTTAAAACTTCCCACCTTGAATAACTTTTTAATTAGTAAAATTATCAAAAATCGCTGAAACACATCGATTTTGTTTTGGAGGGTGACATTTTAATAACCTATTCTAATCAGTTGGGAAACTCTTAAAATTGCCGTTATAGCGCTTGCATTTATTTTACTGATCTATTATTCTTTTATCTTTCGCCTTAGATTTCAGAACCGTACGTGAAAATTGGTGTATACCTCTTAGATACATGGTTCTAAAGATGTGCGACCGGACTCTCCGCTTTTTCCTTTGCCAACTTCTTGGAACTAATAAAGATGCACTGGCAGGCTATATATAAATCACTACTGAAAGTTGGAACACCTTCGGTTATGCAAAATTCTAGTGTAAGTGAGATGCAGTTCCTAGATCTCACTAGGCTAATAATTACAGCAATCAATGCTCCTAAACAGAAAATTAAAAATTTCCAACAGTCTTGTATCACATACCAGTCGAAATCTTAATCTGAGCATCAATGGATAGTTACTTTAGATATTTGTTTGTTTGTTTAGTTTGTAGCTGAGATTTTGGATCGCTCCTCCCATGAAGTTCATAGCTTTAATGGTTATGACAATCTTCCCGCCTATTTGAATTTAGTTAGAACCGGAGGTATTCCAACATGATTTGAAATTTTTCCCTCTTAGAAAATGGAATCCTTTTACAGATTTTTCCATACAAGAAATCTCAGTATCTTGAGCGGGTTAATAATCGAATACCTAACTATCAAAACTAGAATTGGTACTATCACCATTGCAACTGACAAAACTAATACCACGGTAATAAAAGCAGTCTAAGTTAAAATTAAATTTTAGCTTTATTTTCTATCAATTCACGCATTATGTTGAGCAACTTAAGAGACAATAAAACAAAACGACGAAGAGACCTGTATCAAACAAATATTGACTATAGATATTGTATGTTTTAAAAGTAAGAAAGAGATATAGAATATAAAAAAGATAAGCAAAAGATAAGAAAAATGACTCTGAATTAGTATAAGAGAATCGTAGTCGAAGTCAGGTATGAGAATGCACATCGCGCGATTAATATTGGGTAGATGAAAAGCAAATTTAAACTAGAAAAAGAAAACAGAAGAAAAGAAAAAAGAATAGATTGAAATAATATGAGTAAACCAAAGAAAGAATACAAAATATAAAACAGTGAAAAAGCTGTAAAAAAAGAAAATAAAAGCGAAGAAAAGGGAAAAAATGACAAAAAGCACAGAATCGTCCAAAACCTAAGTAGATGGAAAAGACAAAATAATGTAAAACAGAGACAGAGGATGAAATTCTGATCTAAAAGAAGAACAAAGTAAAGAAAAAAAAATGAAGTAGACCATGGAAAAGAAGGAAAGCAAACAAAAAGAAAACAAAAATGACAGAATGTAAGGAACTCACCAAAAAAAGAACGAGAAAAAAACAAAAGTGGGGTAAAAATCATAAAGAAAAAAGAGTGAGGTTGAGGTTATGAAAGAAAATGAGAAAAAAACAAGAGAAAGAAGTACATACAAAAAAATAAATATTGCAGTATAGGAAAAAAGGAAAATCAAAAAATGAAGAAAAATATAAAGTAAACAAAAGAAATGCAGAAAATAAAAGAGATGCAAGAAACAAAAAAAAAAGAAAAAGCAAACTCCTAATGTATGTTACTCCTTCTGCTGCAACTGATGTGTATTGAATTCATTATTTTGGACTCTTTAATTTCGATCATTGCTATCAGCAAAACACCGCACTAATATGTTATTCTTAAGACTGGTGCCTGACTGTTTAATCTTAATAAGTCTTCTACGTTTTTTTTTCTTTTTACTGTGGAGAGAAATTCCGACTTTTTTAAGCCTTTAAAGAGTCATATTTAAGAAAAAGATGCGTAGCGCACGCTTTGAGAGTAGACGATTCGTAAGGTTTGTTACACAGTTAACTACTACAGAGGAAATCTACCGATAGTAGAATGATTGAAATGTTTTCTTTGACAAACTCATGTAGTTGAACGATCAATAGTGGACTGCATTTGCTCTTAAGTAATTTACTAATTATATCAACTATACTATATACTAGGAATCGAAGTGTCCAGTCATATAGTGGTAATGGGTATGGAGAATTGCTATATGGTTTTGGGGGTTTATATGAATCAAGTGTGTAGTTCAAGAAGAGAAGTCTAAAGGTCTGCTATTATAACGAAAGGAAGGTGGGAATGGTGCATTAAATGGAAAGTTTTGCCATTGCGTTTTCCTGATAGTAAGAAATTGGAAACTGGTATTAAAAGGTAGGAAATTGTGAAAGATTGTCATGTTTGAGAAGGGGTCTCCTTAAGCAAAAGCCAAAATCGCATAATCGTAATAGATAGCATCTGTAGCATTTTTAAAACTTTGGGATATGCGAACTTGTGGGTTCACAAAAGCAATCTTCCACTGACAAAATGTAATTTGACTAATCTGAATAATTTTGCTGCTACTATTTTTTGTATGATTCGTCAAGTCTAGTCCTGTATGGATCATTTTAGCTCATTACTTCTACTAAAACTGGTCTTACAAGCAGCTTCTGATCTTTATCTGAAGATATTCAGGCATTATATTCCATTCGTGCTTTATACAAAAATGAACAGAAATGTGTGCTCGAACGTGCACAACGAAGTGTGTCAAGACTTAAACAAAGGTTTGTGGTTTTGGATTTGAATCGAATGAAATTAGATTAGTCAAAACAGAGTAAAATATAGAGAATTAGGCCAAACAGATTTACTTTGAATTGTCGCGCGCCAAAATGAATACGTATCAACGGAATCTAGTCAAATTGAGATCGGTAATCTGGGCAGCAAAAGCACGTTTCATTCAACCGCTGTGAACTGCTGCAGCTTTCTTTACTTTATTGTGACTTCTGATCAGTACACACCTTGCAATCTTAACATCTGTTATCTTTATATTACCTTATCTAACATTTGGCTCAAGATAGAAGTCATTAAAAGAACCCAGGGGAAAGCAACAAGATTCAGTAAACCTACATAAAGAATCTACTTATTCAACCAACCCTCTTTTGACTCTCTTTATTTTAAGTAATTGTATTTGTAACAGAAACTAGATTGAAACACTTATGGTAGGAAATTTGATATTTAAAGAAAAAATAGAAATAAAATGGGAAAATACTAAAAGAACGCAGCTTCCAGCTTGAGATTTTGTTTGCAGAATACATTGATTCATAAGATCTGAAGACAAGATAAGAGCGTGCTATTGCATAGTAAGTGAAGGGTGGTTGAATTTTACTTTAGATAACCTGAGGAATAGTGATGGTTTTTTAAAACATTGAAAGCATTTGTTACGATTTATTGCTCTAGTGAAGTCTTTTAGTAGTATGCGATCTTCTTCTTTCTGCAATGAAGTTCCTTGTTCCAAAACTTCAGTAACTTCAATCAGGTAAAAACATAGTCTATAACAAAGCAAATAACAACCTTGTAGATGTAAATAGACATAGTCTAGAATGCTTCCTTATACAGTAGATAAGGGAGTTGTGTTGCTTCACAATATCTAGATAGTGTTGTCACAGATGCTTGCGCTAAGATTTCTGAATCCAACCTTGGTTTGACGGATCCCGAAATTTGAAAGACTGGTTTTGACAGATTCTACATAACATATCTAATTAGTTTCCACTGACCAAGAAATGTCTGCACAACAGTATATCTTAAGCAGTGGCGTAACTACGTCTTCCGGGGCCCCAGTGCAATGACATAGTCGGGGCCCCCTAAAATATATAAGCTAAAAAAAAAGGTCGGGCGAAAACTTTTTGGGGGTTTTTAAAGCCATGTACAATCTTTCAATCTTGCAATCTACATATACTATCTTACATTTTCTGTACATTTTGCACCTTATAATCTATTCTTAAAATTTATCTAGCAGTTCAAAACATCGCCCTGCGAACTTTCGTCTTCACAAATTTGTCGATGACTGCATCCAGGTTGCCTCTCAACGCGTTCGTTACCTTACTCTCTATTGACAATATACTCAGGTCCGCGAGTCTCTCTTGCCCCATCGAATTTCGCAGATAATTTTTAATCAGTTTCAATTTCGAAAAGGAGCGCTCTGCCGTGGCAACGGTGACCGGGATGGTTAAAAACTGGTTGAGCAATTGATCGGTCACGTCGTCATAATATTTTTCGCGAAATTTGTCGCATTCCTTCGCAAGCTCTTCTGCCGTCAACTGCAATAGAACTTGTGGCTGGATAATCGCAAATGAATCAACGGTTTGATTCAACCCAACGAATCGATGATTCAGCTGACTTATCGCGATGTCCAAACATGCGAGAAAAACATTTACTTTGAAGCGTTTTTCGCCGTCAGATAGACGTTGGTCCTCGCAGAGTTCATCAAAATGACGTTTGGTTTTTTTGACTCGTTTTTGGCAAAACTCGACTCTTACCCCCCACGATTTGGCTAACTCTACTTCATCAAATTTTGCTTTCTCAAACTCGCCTCGAAATTCTTCCAACTCTTTCCGAGCGACTTGAAGCAAATCTCGGGCTTGCTAGAGATCGAAATCCGATTTTTGCAAATTCTGTGATACCCCATTAGTTGCAATCAAGATCTTGGTGTGAAGCACAACTTGGAAGACGAATTCGAATGACTCCAAATGTTTTTTCAAATTGGACGCATCTGTTCGCTCAGATGCGTTGTTGCTGGTCAGAATAATTTTTGCTAACGCTTGCAAAATATCCGCATAACTGAAGCAAATAGCCAGAAGCAAATCATTCCTGCTGGACCACCTAGTAGGACACAAACGCTTCAGTTGCAGGCTGCCTGCCTTCCTCTTGGAAGATAAGATTTTTGACAGCAAAGCCCAACGTTTGATGCTCACGGCGAAAAACGCGTACAATTTTTCCAACGTAGTGAAAAATTTGCTGACTTCCAAAATCCCATTCATAGCATCATTTAGCACAAGATTCAAATTGTGTGCAGCGCAGTGCACGTAAACATCCTCGTGGCAATTCAAATTTACGTACCACGCGCCTATCTTTGATAGGCCCATTTCACTCGTCCGCTTGGGACGCGCTCGTCTGAGCTATTCGTACTAAACCGTACGAATTTTTTTAAATATACACAAAAATGATTAAAACGCGGACTTGTTGTCGGACCAGGATTTGCAATACGATTGGAAAGTTTTTCATTGAAAGTATTCTCTCATTATCATAGAATCACTGGGTTATTTTCAAGAGTCATTATATTCAAGTCAACAAAATTTGACTTTTCCGTGCTAGTATTTGAAAAAGAAATTTAAAAAATATATTTATAACATTTTTATACATTTTGCAAAAATTACAATTTTTACAGTTAGTAGTGAGATTCTATGGAACGGGGGCCCTTGGGAGAGATCCATACACGACATATAAATTCTTAATTCATGTTACAACGAAAAATTTTTAATTACTCGTAACGAAAATCCGAGCGGGGGGCCCCCGAGTTGTTTCAAAACGAAATCAAAATATTTTCAATGTCTTTATCAATCTGTTTAGAAACAAACTATTACTTGCGAAATTTAGGGAACCCAAGTTTTGTAAAATAGTGAGATATTGGGGGCCCCAAAAAGTCATATATCAAAGATTTTGAGGCAGTAATTGTAAAATATTTAATTCCATTGTAAATATTTTACATAAAAACCCCATTACAACTCACTATAAAGTGTCAAAACCATCATAACAAAACCAAAAAAAAAAAAACCTCAGTTGGGGGCCCCTTGTACTCGGGGGCCCCTTGTACTCGGGGGCCCCAGGCAATTGCACCGGCTGGACCGGCGATAGTTACGCCACTGATCTTAAGATTTCAGTTTAAAATTTAAGTGCTGTAAAGCTTAACTCTTCTCCAACTTATTTATAAAATGAGATTATTGTAACAAAGAGATGAACTATTGCATAGTACCATTTTCATAGGATATCTGTTGTCTGTTATCAGCTGTATTTCTTATACATTAGTTTTATTAACCTAAGTTTTGATAAATAATAATCATTTCTTTATACAGGATGTAGGAGATGACATACCAGAGAGATTTACGCACATGGGAAATGTTTAATATTTAATTATCTAAAACAATGATACTGATGTAAATAGATTTTTAAAAATAACCAATGCTGAACCCAATTATGCCTTTACTTACGCCTTTCCGCTTTATATCTTCATAATAATGCTGATTATAAAACTTCCGTTTGTCATTAGATAATAATTAATTTTTAAAAGTATACTATTTATTGTTGATGACAACAATATAGAATCACTCAAAATTGAAAGCGTATGCTTACATTTCTCAATTCTTAAACAAAGCCATTAAATCACCATGATCATTAACAGCCATATTATGCAGAGCAATAAAATTTTAGAAAATTTGCAAGACTTCAAAAGCTAAAGTACCCAAAAATCTAAATGCAAGAAAAAGGCATAAGAGTCTAGATCGACTATAGAGTATACTGTTGTCCAATAAATTCCAACCTCATAAAAATAATAAGCTGCTAGCAAACTAGTTCTAGAGTCGGAGGTGGGTGGGTCGAAGATTACTTCTGTAAATTATGCACAGGATTTCTAATCAAAGATTTTGCCCAAAACTTCAAATTTCGGTAATCTTATCAAAATTAATAAATGTCAGTCGCTGTGTGGTACCAAAAAGCCTTGACCACAAAGAAATTATTTTTGAATAATAACGTACTAAAATTAATTAAAGCTGAAAACAATAAAACGTTATAATACAGTGTTAACAAATCAAAGGTATATTTTCACTAATCCTATTGAGGTTATGCGGCTACGCATGTTTATCTACCATACAATCTTTTGATAACCATCTGCTTCAGTATTGTTTTTTGTAAGACCTTCTGGATAGTTCTCTGATTAAACCGATTGATAAATTAACATTACTGTTGTATCATCGCGAACAAATTTAATTTCAGATTTAATTTAGTTTTTATTTACATACAGTATTATATAAACGGTGTTGCGGTATGTAGTTTAATGATCTTCCCGTCCATTGAATTATAATTATTAATATGTCTTCCCAGAAAACAAGAAAACTGTTATAATGCGCCTCGTATATTATTGCAGCGTGTACGTTTGTATGAACACAAAAATTGCAATGCAAAAACCTAGTCACGAACATCTAGTTCTCCTGGAATGTACTGTTATTATTGATGATCTTATTCTTAGCATCCTGAATCTTAGATTTAGATTCGTACCGAAAATTTTTGAAAGTAAATTCCTCCGTATCTGTGAGAAATCATATCAACATACAATGTATAATGAATGAGAATATAAGCACGCTAGGAAAGAATGTCAGTTAGAATTTAGAAAGGTGTTGTTGCATCTTCAAAATAACCTGAAAGAATTTGCTTCGTAATTTTTGTCACAGCAAAACTTGAAAACCGTTTCTCATTATTTAACTAACAGGTAATTTTTTATAGTAAATGCGTTGTACATTTCTAAAGCTTGATTTAGTACAAATTTTATACAATAAATCTGTTATATCTACAAGGATTTACGCTTTATAACTTTAATTTTATTTTCATATGGTGGCAATAAGAAGTAGTAAATTCGATAAACAGGGTATAAGTGGTGTTCTAGTTCAACAACTTTTACTCGACGTTCTCTTGTATGCTTAATCCTCCTATAAATGTGACAAAAGCGGAACGATGGTATTTGTAGTTGGGTCATTGTTGACTAAATTAAAATAATTTATACAATATACAATATCTGATCAACAATATTTTATATAATTATAGACGTAAATTCTAGATTTAGGACATTTTTTATGTTTGTTTTTTTGTTTTGTATGAAACAAATCTTATTTTGGTTTAAACCTAAAATATGTAACTATGTAGTATAAGCCGAACGAAGCAAAGTACTCGTAAGGTAAAATAAAGTAAAACAAAACATTCACTGGTGTAACTAATGCTCCGCGGTGCTTGGGGGCGTAGCAACGAAAAATTGAAGATACATATCTACCTTCAATCCTCAAAATCAGTGAACGGCTTTTTTTCTAATTTATTGTTTGTACGTAGATTTGTATTGTAAAAATCATATTATCATGCCGAAACCAATCAATCAGCGTCAATGCAGCCGACATCATCATAGAAGCTATTTGTAACTTCTCTTCAACTTGATGTAGTTGAAGTTGTTGGTTGGAAGTCTGCAGCTGTGATCTGGATACAAGGACACCCGCAAATACAATTTTTAGTCCGGGATTGCGTCATAAATGGTTCTCTGGTTGTGGTGATAATAGTCTCTAGGAAAATTAGATTTCTCTGCGAAACAATTTCCAGCAAGCTGAATTTTTGTATGGAGCTTTATTTCATCGTTTTAAACAATATGTTAAAAGTTCCCATCTACCCCTGCTAGAAAATAAACAGTTTCTCGCAAATATCTTGTAAATTATTAGTTCTTCGACTATTCTAACCTAATAATGTCAACAATTATAAAGAAATAGATCCTTTCTATTTTCTAAAAAACTACAGATATTGAGTCAACTTTGGATCTTGAAAAAGAAAAAAAAAGCAACTTAATTTTTGGCAAAATCACCACGCAAAAAAACACCTAATACTATATCTCCGAGGTGGTGTGGAAAAGAGTACATTACTTCCCATAAGTATGATTATGAACGCATTACTTAAAAACGGTTAGTCTTACGAAGAAAATCGTAAAACCTTTTTTGTAGAGAATATTCTAAACTACAAATTTCATTATAAGTCTTTATGTCGTATCACACTAATAGTTTACGAGATATTTACGGAAAATTGTTTTTTATTTTTCATTCTCTGTAAGATTTCTAGCACTGGTTGTATCGATGGGGCTTTCGATATAAATATCGTTTAAAACGACAAAATAAAAGTCCATGCAAAAATCCAACTTGCTCGGAATAGAAAAAAATAATTTGCAAGTACAATATTATTTTGCTTGCTTTGTTGTATAATTAACTATATGTTATCTTGCAGGTTTCAGAAGGATTCGATTAGCAAGTAAATTAAATATTTAATCAAAATATTCTGAGGTTATAATGTTTCTTTATAAGGAGTCTTTTAATATACTAGCACCTGTTGTTTACTAATTAATTTCAAACCACGATATGTGATTGTTATACATTGTAGAATGGGCTGAAAAAATATCATTATTCTAAAAAAAATTCCACGTACGAACGACGTCACCTTTTTACATTTATTTAATAACAATAACAAATCGTCATCATTTGTCGGAGACACAAATTAAAGTGATAGTCTATTTTTTTCTGCATTCTTTTGTTGGACAAAGTAAATTATTGTAAGTGTTTTTATCAAACATTAGGTAATACCAAAACTTTATTTTTGTAGTAGTTAACATTACGGTCTTCTTTTCGGGAAAGAACTTTAATACTTGCCAAACTTTTCATAGCATTTATTACGTTTTTATAGTTTTATCTAATACTACAGAAACTTTTAAATTACAGCTTTCAACACTCAGCGGCTTATTTACCTTTTAACTATCCCTGACTTCTTATTATTTCTCTTTCGGTTTTTTTTCAGTTAATCTAAAGTAACTAACCAAATTTCTCAAACTAGGAGCAATATAGTCTAACGTAAGATTATCTAGAAGAAAAGGACGGTAGATACCAAGGATACTTTTGATGGTTTAAACTTTCTTCTTCTAAGGCCATCACCATCAATCACATAACTTAAATACTGCAACCTGGGGCGGCAAAATTTGAATCAAGCGTGCACTTTTCTTAGGATCATTATTATGTTTGTCAAAAATATCGGTGACGACGATTATATTATCCAAGCATGCGAACGCATTGAAAAGGGGAAAGACGTCTCTTTGCAAAAGCAAACTTGCAACGGTAAATGCACATTTCTCTCGACTGGTTTATTGCAGCAATACTAGGCAATTGGTTTTTCTGTTTTCTAGCTCTAGCTTCGAGAGGTAAGATTTATACGGATAGCAAATGTCCTGCAAGAATCGGCTTCTAGAATGATTATCTGTTGAATAAGACTGACCCAAGCCATTAACATTAACGTTGATGGGTTGCACAGCACCAGCAGCCGTCGTGATTAAAGTCTGAGTTAGAAGTTTAACAATAAATTAAGTTCAGAGAATTTTTTACCGAGATTTCTGAAAGACCAATAATGGTCACTCCTGACTTTAAATCTAATAGAGCCATGCAGTGATGTATAACTAGCTAAAACAAATAGTGGGAGCACGCCAAGTGTCATATTACACATTTATTATATAAAAATAATTAGATTTTTAAAAGAATATTTAGTATTTATTGGTAAATAGGGGAACGCCGTTTTCCTGCGCTCCCCACCTCAATACTCCACTGGAGCGATGGTGTTCTGGTTCAGAGCAAATAGAGCAACGAATGGTCGATTACTGAAATAAGAAAAAAGAATACAGGAGCTATTTCACGAATACCAAAAACTTTTCTCACCTGCGGGAGTCTCTCTGACCATTTCTTTCGGAAGATCTTTTAATGAGCAGACTCGTTAGTTAACTTTGGAAGACGAAAAGTTCGTAGTTTCTTCAAATTCAAAACTAGAGTTCCTTCTTCTGATTTAGACTTTAGACAACAACTTTTATACTTCTTTCGTGCCGTATTCATAGCAGAATTAGCTTCTAGGCTTTTTGCATTCTAGGAAACGGTGGTCTTCCACTAAACAATTCCAACAAGAAAAAGACTTCCTAAAATTATTTTTTGTACCGCTAGCAATCTAGTTCGATGTGGTTTCTATTTGACTGTTGACAGTTTAGTATCTATGACAGGGTCGTATTCAACCTACTATGTATGTAGCAACCCTCTCATCTCTTCCTTGGAATTAGAAATTTGCATGGGCCAAGTTTCTTAGTTTCTCAGTTTAAGAATTTACCAGGGTTTTCGGGTCTACGTCCGGTCAATCGGACCGTTCGGGCCTGTCGGATCGTTAAAATCTGCCAAGCTGTTCTCTCGGGCCTGTGGCATAAGAAACAAAAGATACAATAGTTTTGTTCTATTTGCAACTCTGATTGTTTTGCACTTGAGTACACTTTTGCTTTACATTACCTAACAAGATTTTCTTGTTTAGTTCTGGACCCTGAATCACACTGTTTACTTTTTGACATGCAACTTTGAGACACCCTATATATTTTGTTCTGTATCATCACTAGTTAACAGGGTAACTCTGCCAAATACACGTATTACCACTTATCTCCCACACAAATAAAAATATGAATGAATTTTGGTTTACAATCTTTAGATATTATACTATCTAGTTTACATATTATCATTTAATACAAAGAATATAATCACTGATAACTGATAATGAATACATAATTTAATGCTTTTGCTTAATATAATTTGTTATTATCTAAACCAGAAACTTTTAATAGCATTTATTATTAACATAATACATCAATCAGGAAACATTTATCTCGTACTGTTACATACTAAAAGATTTTATCAAACATTTAAATTATTATTACATTGCAACAGTTATCTATATACATTTTCTCATTTTATCTATTTTTAAATCATTTTTTACAAATATGTTAAGTGTATCATTATTACAAAAACGATTAAAAATATGTACGTCAGCATTCCTAATTTTTTACATTGCAGATTGATAAAAGTAAAGTATTCTGATCTTTCACCAGCTGTTAAATAGTAGATAATAAAAAACAAATGAAGCAATTAAAATAAAAACAAAACCATCCTTGTTTGTATCTCAAAGAAGTACTTGAATGTTGCAACATAAAATAAGATAAGTAAGTAAATAAAAAGCAAAGGCGGGTATTCAGAGAAGATGATGAAAATTGCCTTCACTCTCAAGTTTCATTATTATAATTCATAATGTTGATTATTGTATTTGGAAGATTTAAAGCACAATTCTTTTCTACTTCTAAGTTATTTATGTTAGCAGCACTGAAACTTTATGATTTTTATTTTAAATTAAACTGTCCGGCAATTAACTCATTTACGTAATTGTAAGAGGAAATAGATCAGGGTGATTAAAATATGAACTTGATTAGGTACTATATCGGATCCATTTTTATCGATTTTATAGTAGAAATTTATTTATTGGAGATTGTACTAGTCTACAACTGTAAATTAACTTTCCAATCACGGCATTTAAATTGTTGCATTTGTGCTGTTAACTTGTGAACATTATTATCCTTTTACTGAATTATATGGTTTTGTGTTGTGATTTATCAAGTGCAAACTAAACAACGCACGCAACGCGACGCGTCGTAATTCTTTCTTTCCGAACCTATTAAGAGGATTTATTACCAGACGAGTAGAAGAGTACTGAACCACAAGTTTGTAAAAATATTCATTATCAATTGCATTATAACCATCATTACTCTATGCACATCTGGTAAATACTGTAGGCGCTAGGACGCTAGATGGTTCTTATCTAGTTTATTCCTAAATAGTTTTTCATCATATAATTTACCTACTACAAACAAAATGCTTTAGCTATAATGTCTCCTGCAGGATTTTTAAAGTATATCTCAGACACTTTTTTATTCAAATCAATCTTAACTAACTTCTTCCATGCGCTCCAACAGAAAACATCCATTATTTATTTTCTAGTGTCTGAACACTAAACCCTTTTGGATATAAAAGACTACTCTTACCCCACGTTATGGCGTAAAACATTGTCACGGCAAACATGACACTATCAGACAACGTCTCAATCCAAAAACCCATTCCAATTGAAAACATGCCAATAAAAGACTTTTTGACGCTTTATATTCTCAGAACTGAAAGCGCCCTGAAACAATCTCAGATTTTCGCGCCCGCCTATTCCATGTATGAGACAAGTGTAGAACGGCAGTGTAGCTCAACTTGTCTTTGTTTTTAGCTCTCTGAAAGGCATAGCCCCACATTGGATCACCGTAGATAGCCTGTTGGAGGGCGCAATTTAACTCGTGTTCCTATTTAGTTGTTTTAAAATGGGTAACGGAAAGCGCAGCTCTACCCGTTTTCGAACAAAAGTGGCTCCAATCAGTAGTTGCCGCAAGCGGTCGCATTTATTTCTACTCGTATATCAAGAAGGATAAAAGAAAAGTTTTGGGAAAACTGAAAAAATGAATCTATTAGTCTCCTTATTCTGGGAATACTTATAGCCAATAAGTGATCAAATTTTTGTTGGTGCACACCTAGGAAAAGGTAGGGGCAAGTGATTGAAGTTCAGGAAAAACTAAAATAATTGTTTTTTTCCAGTTTGGAGTTAATATCCAAATATCAACGTTTTTTTAGCTTTTTTGAGGTTGGGAAATATGTTAAAGAGATGTGCTTTTGAAAATATTTGCGCTCCTCACGATAACTTACAATATAATGTCAGTATCTGAGTGTCAATAGGCTGAAACAATTAAAGAGAATCATTACAGTCATCTTTTAATAGCCAATGTGCTTAGAACTACCGACTTGTGATGGCTACTACATGATATTATTAGTGTTACTTGAACTACTTCTACATTCCGTTAAATTGAATTTGCTTCCATCTTCAGGCGCTCACCCTGAGAACTAGTTTGACTTCTACAGTGTGTTACGTTATAAGTGAGTACAATTAGATAAATTTCTCTGCGTGAAAGATACAAACTTGATTTTTGAGACAAATGTTCTTCTTAGTGGTAGCTAATAAAAGCTGCTCTTACACCAAATATGACTGCAAAATCGTGTTCAGCAATGTCTAAAAGTCTTAAGTTTCAAATATGAACTCAAATTGTCCTCATTACTTCTTCTATGTTATTGTTAATGCTTATTCAATTGAATTAAGTTTGATTGTTACTAGAAACAGAGTGCCATGAAACAAATGTTTTAGTGTTTTCAGTACGTATTACATCTATGATGTGCATGTGAAATGTGAAACACGGAAAGACGAACTGGATCCGACGCTGCGCCTATTCCTTATGCAATGCTTTCGACTTTAACCTAGTCAACCTATTGCATAATATGGCCCTGAAATTTAGAAGTTTGGTAACGTACACCTTTATTTTAATTGCACTCCAGAAATAAAAGTACAAGGATGGGAGGTCTGGTGAGGATATCGGTCGTTCAATTAAGGAATAAACAAACACAAAGAACTTGTTTTATGGCATTCTGGTTTTAGTAACAACCAAACGCGGTGTAAATGAGTAAACATCAGTACTCATATAGAAATTGTAATAATGAACATTCTGAATTTATGTTTAAGACTTAAAGTTTTTAGACATCGCTGAGTCATCAGATTTGCTCTAAAGAATTGCTAATAGGTTTTAGTAAAAATTTCTTTTGGTCGTAGTAATCATATGATATAATCCTATCAAATTGATATTACTGCTTTTAATAGTAACTATGAGAAATCAAGTTTGTATCTTTCATACAGAAAAAGTTATCTAACTGTACTTATTTACAACACAACATACATTGTTCCGCCAGTGTTCTGTATGAGATTTCTTTTAATTTTTTGGGAATTCTCTATTACTCCCTAGTTACTACTCATACGTTATCTTATTTGATGCGATTTCATCTCATACGTATTCTGAGATCGTAGATTGTTTGTTTCCTTTTTCTGGAATTATCCTCGTGTTCGTGATTTTTGTGTTTTCTACCATACAATTCTTAATTAGTAGGCTCGGTTGGTGACCATTTCTTCAAACTTTATCAAGCATCTGAATACAGCTCTTTCAATGTTTCCGAGTTGATCGGAAACATGTGGTACATGCCGACTGACAGCTGCATGTCTGATTTGTTATTGAGTTGCATCATTTTTGTATTTCGTTTGATATTAGACGCTAACCTACTTTTAGTATAGAAGTACGATATTTTCTCTTGCTTTTATCTTCTTTAAAGCACATTATCTTTGGACTTTTACGCAGGCATCTTACAAAGCTTATTTTTGCACTTTTATGGTGGTCCAAAGGTACAGTACGGGTCTTTCGTTGTTTGAACTATGACATTCAGAAACTGTAGTTGTTGTTTCGACTCTACTTCCATTGTAAACTTGATCAAGGCAGTGTGACTGTTACAAAAATTGAGTTGAGTTTTTAGGCCTATGTGCCCATATCACAATAATTTTGGTTTTGCCCAAGTCTGAGATATTACTTCCTGTTCAAACTTTTTTCATGATTAAAAAGAGTAAAAAAACTACTGTCATATCAAGCTGCTGCTGTTAGAATTTCTTGCCTGATCAGCAGTTTCATCATTGTGCTTTTTTTCAGTTTTATTAGTACTTTTAAAATGTCTTCTTTTGACGTATGCAGATTGTTGTATAAGATGTTTTTATTAACTAGTCACACTTATAACTATTTTGACAAATGTTAAGTAGTCTCATTTGCTAAAAAGGTCGCTAATCCCACAGGAATGTAGTTAACTTGTGCTAAGACAGTCTTTCGAACTCAGAATCGGTCAAAGACATGTACTCTTTGTACATCTTCAGTAGAGTTAATCTGGCGAATTCATGGCGATTACAAAATTGATACAACTTCAAGCAAATAAGCCAATCAAATTATAGTCCACTTTTTGCTGTATTGAGATTTGTTGTATCTAACTTACTTGTCTTACAACAGTTTTGTTTTTGAAACTTTCCATTTAGGAAAATTTAAAATTAGGTAACCTGGCAGGTTGTTAGAGTTTGCTATTTCTTTTTTTACTTGGAAAGCAAAAGTTAGCTATTCCTGTGCAAAACTAGAAGGCATTGAAATTTTCTTGTTATGTAATTAATAATTATACATCTAACTACACACTTTTACTGTAATCTGGAAAATGAAGAATAAACAACCGATAATACCATAAAACCATTCCCGACACAGCATGTCTCAATTGCTGATAAAGAAAGTCCCTGTAGATATACAGAACATGCTCGAATACGGTTTTACCAAATAAGCACATGTAGGTCAACTGAGAACGTGACATAGAAGCGAGTATGTCATTACTGATTAGTGAATTAAGGCTACGGAAGAAAGACTTTTTAACAGGTTAGACACCAGACGTAAATCACATCTTTCTTTAATTGTTAAAGAAATGAGAAAATTAAAAACCTGTGTATTGAGTATTAGTGAAATGCGATGGCCATACTCAGGAAAATAAGTAGTGGATGATCATACCTTATTCTATTCAGATGATTCTCAAGCTGCTATACTTAAGACACAGACATCCCATCGATGATGTCTTGCGGTGTGGAGTTCATTTGTTTTTCACATCTCTTAATTTAGCTTTATATAACCTTAACCTACCACGGAACATCTTTTATTAGTAAGGAGATTAAGAGAGAAGCACCTACTAAGGTTCATCACAGTTTCTTCTAGTAGACGATCTGAATTATAAGTTGGGTTTGGTAGATAGAGGATATCGTCAACGATCATGGAAACAGAATTTCTCGTTAAACGTTTGATTTAAAGAGTAGAATGTAGCAGCACACCAGCCTGCATAAAACGCATGTTGGGTTTTTGATTTATAGGCATGTTTGACAAAAGATTGACATATAAAGTACCCGTTAATTGAAGGGGCAAAAACACTGTTCACTACTTCTAATAGTTGGTCTCCTAGATTGTCTAGCTACGCCTACGGCAGAACTTCTTAAGGCACTTTGGTATTGTAAACAGGGCGTGTGGTGTGTTTAATCTTAGTTTTAGTTGTCTTTTTTTTGCCCAGGTGCGGCGTCTAATCAGCTCAAATGTAAGAGATGTGAAGATTAAAGATCCCATTTTTGGTAAATATGACCTTATCAATGAAAAGGGTAGAAGTTACAAATTCTAACTGAGGTTTAAACTTGTTAAATTTTATCTGGAACAACAGCGCCTTTAGCGGAGGAAAAATCGTTATTGAGCTCAATTTACGATCGTCTTTTGTTTAGTGTCGGTACTTTATCTCACATCAATTAGCTTTTTTTTCCTTATTGCCTTATGCTGACATAACAATTAAATAAGATTTTTGTTTCATGGCTTAGTTTGATTCAACGATTTTAAATTGTTATATCCTGGAAACTGTTGGTTTGTGGATCCATGTTGATCGAGACTTCTAAATATATATATTTTTAAGGAAACTTGTATATTTTATATTAGGTAAATTGTTATAGTATATTTACATATTTTAATTGGTCTTGGTTGGTTTAAAGACGTTGCCTAAACAAGAACTTTGCTCCTCTAATTTTTATTGTTCTTTTCTTCTGTATTTCTGATACCACTCGTACTGTCCGATAGATACATGTAAAGTGGTTGATTCCACATACTGATTATAGTGAACGATTCTTAACCTACCGTGTATTTCAATAGCATACACCAACCTATAAGTATACAAAGAAATATCTTTGAGAATTCTAGGCCAAACACCCCACGCACTGCACGAAATCCATCGTTGCGAGCGAATTTACTCACTGCCGTACTTACAATCATCACAATGGAATAGAGTAACTAATAAGTAGAAAACATAATTTCTAATACTGTTCTCACGATTTGTAAACGTGAATCCAAATTAATCTTTTTTTGATACGCATAGGTCAATAACAGGTTACACACCAAAATATTTCGGGAGTTTTTCAACTACTTAACGAATCAAAACTTCAATATATCCTTCGAAATGAGAAGACAATTTTGTAAGGCTTTTTCCGCATATTACAAACTTTCTAGGCTACCTATACATTCTTATTCAAGATCGAATATTAATACTAAAAACAAAGTAGTATCAAATAACATTTGCAAAATTATTTTTAAGAATTAAACCCGGAAATTAAATTAAGGTTAAGTAAGTGCTTCGCACTCATTGCAAACTGTTGACATTTTTCTGCTAATTCATTTAATGCAGCATAAAGGAGTGTACGAAAAATTATACCTAATAATGTGTCTGAAATCTTTCGTTTATTCTCTTTTTCTAGCACTCATATAAATTCTTGTTTCAATTATTTCTTAAACATTTTGTTTTTGAAGCATCTAAATATATATTTAGTCAAGTAAATAAAAACAAACGAGATCATTGTACTTTTGCTAATAATTTAAAAGGAAATTTTTTTCTGTTACTATGGCTTTCATTACCAGCAGCAGTTCTCCTTCAAATTCTCCGTCAATAAACTTGAAGGCAGTAACCTTTATTACTATCAAAAACACATTTTAAACTTTGTCCTGCACTGATTTTGGTCATTGTGTGATGGTGCGCTCCTGATTTTTCTTAATAAAACGCTAAGGTCAGAACTATGATAACTTTCAAGAAACTCACAACTCGAGCTTATCAGTGTTTGTGATGGAAACTTAATGGGGTGGTGTGAAAGATTCTTTGATATTATTTGCATTTAAGAATATAATTTTTAAATAAGTAAAAGTGATTTTCATTTTAATTTTAATGTGTCGTGTTTTGTTTGTTAAGTTTAAAAATAACAGAAATATAAGTTTGATTTTAATAGTAAGGGACAATTAATCGAGGTCACATTTGTTTTGATAGAACGATGACTTTATTCTAATCAGACTCAATTTATTCAGTTAGTGCTTATAGTGATTAAGAGCAACAAGTCGGTACTACCTACTACTTTAATAAGTAACATTTTTAAAGATGCTACGAATAGCCTCAGAGAATGTTTTAAATAGAAATAATAAATTTCTTCCTTTAATTTATAACAATATTCAAAAATATTCCACCGAAGTAAATGTGCCATCGCAAGCTGATGTTGTTGTTATTGGTAAGTTACATTTATTTGCTATTACATAACAAACATAACAGCACTCTTACGAAAATTTACGCATATTAAATTATAAAATTTCCCAGGTGGCGGAAGTTTAGGATGTAATACACTCTATCAGTTATCAAAAAGAGGAGTAAATGCAGTTTTGTTGGAAAGAGCCAAAATTACAAGCGGAACGACATGGCATACAGGAGGTCTCTTATGGCGATTAAGACCAAACGATGTGGAAATACAACTTTTGGATTCCACGACAAAATTAATGCAAACTCTAGAAGCAGAAACAGGAGAAAATCCGGGATACGTTAATAATGGTGGCCTTTTCATATCAAGGACAGAGGTTTGTAGTTCTATTTCTCAATTGATTTAATTTGTGCGTCATCATATGCAATAATTTGTTGTGCAACTTCGATAAACAAAAACAAGAATAATAACAATCTTGATAAGAACATGTAGATACAGAATTTGATGTTTGTTGTAGGAACGTCTCAAGGAATATAAACGATTGCATACTATAGGACATTATTTTGGTATCGAAAGCCATATCATACCAGCTTCTGAAGCTGTTAAATTGCATCCACTTTTGAATCCTAAAAGTTTTACTTTTGCTCTCTATTGCCCAAGCGATGGATGTCTCGATCCTTCTATGTTATGTAATGCACTTATTAAAGGTGCTACAAAAAGTGGTGGAAAGGTAATAATTCTATTATGGTTTCTATTTACAAATACAAAATAAAAATGACTACTCCTTTTAGTTAATAGAAAATTGTCCAGTTACAAATATCTTAACAGACTCCAGTACAGGTGTACGAAAAATTAGCGGTGTTGAAACACCGCATGGTACTATAAAAACAAAATGCGTAGTAAACGCAGCTGGTGCATGGAGCAGAAATGTAGCTCATATGGTGGGACTGGAAATACCTTTAGCGGCACTCAAACACGCTTATGTTGTAACAGAAAGTATTCCGGAAGCAAAAGGGACTCCAAATATTCGAGACCACGATGCTTCCATTTATTATCGAACTCAAGGAGATACGATGTATGTAGGTGGTTACGAAATGAATCCTTACATTTTAAAAGAGGTTTGTTTTGTAAGAAAGAGAAAAAGTGAGTTTCTACAATATTTTGTCACATTCAGGTTGCCGATGACTTTCAATTTGGCTTGTACGATTTGGATTTTAATATATTTGGTGTTCATGTTGAAAAAGCATCTGAGCTTACTCCAATAATGCAGAAAATTGGATTGAAGTCTCATATATGTGGACCAGAAAGTTTTACGCCCGATCATAAGCCACTGCTTGGTGAAGATCCTCGTCTAGCAGGTAAATACTCTCTTTTATACCTTAACCTAATTTTGATTAAACTTTTATTTGTTATTTCTTAAACAGAATTTACAGTAAGAATTTTGTCCTCTACATTCTTTTTGATAAAAGTGGCTTAATTCAGATTTTCTCATTTTGACCAAGTAGTTTCAGCAAATGAAATCTAAAAATATTTAAATTTGTTTGTGACCTGCAAAGAAATGTTATGAATCAAAAAGGTACGCATGGGACAGAACTGCATTTTGGTTTTTAAAAAATTAAATTAAAAAGCTACAAAATGTCTAACGCCAAAAACTGAACTTTTTGCTGCACGATAAGTGATGATTAATTACAGGTGATTTGCTTAAAACCATTAGAATTGTTCAAAGAAAGGAAAAAAGAATCAAAAATATCTTCAAAACTAGATATTTAGATATCGACAGCGTTTAACCATAACTTTTTGGTAGTAAATGTAAATCTGAAGTTCAAGGTCATTTAAATAAACAACATTGTTATCACAGCTAGATACAATACTACTGAAAGACTACATTGCGAAACTTCCTCAACAAATACTACTAAACATTGATTTTAAACAAAATATTTAATTAGAACAAGAAAGTATTTGGACAATGATTCAGCATAGAAAATATAAACATTTTGAATAACATTATTTTGCCATTTTTAGGTTTATACCATGCATGCGGGATGAATTCGGCAGGAATGATGTTAGGCGTAGGATGCGCCGAACAAGTAGCTATCTGGGTAACCAAAGGCCGTCCCGAACTACACATGTTCAGTTACGATATTCGCAGATTTACTCCTGCAATGCGTAATGATAGGGCCTGGGTTACAGAAACAAGTCAAGAAGCCTATGCCAAAAATTATAGTATTGTTTTCCCACATGATCAACCACTTGCTGGACGTAATCACAAAATCGATGTGTTCCATGAGGTAATAAGATTGATCTTAAAACTCAGTTTATTGTTATTATGAGAATTTTAGGCCCTGGTAGCAAATGGAGCTGTTATGGAACAAGCTCAGGGATGGGAACGTCCTGGATTTTTCATAAAAGAAAGTACAGCTCCAGTACGTGGTTATGATTGGTATGGATTTTATGATCATGTAGACAATCCTGACAAACGGTATGAAAAGCAATTAGAAGGGGATTATACATTTGATTTTTCAAAACATCACGATTTGGTAAGTATTTAATATTATTTTTAAGGAGATTTCTTATTTTAAGTGTTTCAGATAGGGGAAGAAGCTTTAGCAGCTCGTACCAATGCAGCTTTGTTCGATATTTCTTACTTTTGTAAAATGTACTTAACAGGCCCAGATGCGCAATTTGCGGCTGATTGGTTATTTACCGCCCATACCGATCGAGAACTTGAGAAGGTGGTTTACACATGTAGTTTAAATAAACAAGGGGGTGCTGAAGGTGATATGACTGTTATAGGCCTAAACCAAGGTGTTGGAACGTTGGTTGGACCTATTTTAAAGGTAAAACAGCATTTCTGGCTTTCACTATGTTACTATATGACATAGTAGTTATCAACCTTTTTATAATCTATAAAGCACAATCATACCAGTTAATGACTTGAACTGTGTCTTTTACTAATCTTACCCCATGCCTTTGCTTTTTACAAATCCCCTTTTGAAATCATTTCTTTAAATACAGTAAATGACTTTCACGTTTTTTTTGTGTTTCTATAATATACCCTTGAGTACACATATTATCAAGACTTAAAAGAAATGGGGCTTTTTTTTCTGCACAGATTATATCAATTGTAAGTATGTTAAATTTTGACAAGTTCTTGAGTATAGTGTTTAGGAACTTCCGTCAGAGCAACATATCCCATACCCTTCTAAATATTGCTCAATTAATCTTTTGTCTATCAGTCTAGCGTCTGTTCAAATTACTTAGAATTATTTTTGGAAATTTAAAATTAAAGCAAATGTGCTAAATATCTTCACTGTGGTAAATTGATCGAATCTCTTTTAATCCTTATAAAGTTGCAAGCTGAATATGCTGATGTACTTATTCTTTGTTTAAACGTCGTAGGGTAGTGGCTATTATGTTGTCGCAGGAGGGGCTTCTGGATACCACACCATATCCCATTTAAGAAAAGAAATAGAAAAGAAGCAATTTAAAGCTCACGTTACCGATGTTACCGATAAACTAGGCATTTTATCGATACAAGGGCCTAAAAGGTAAAAAATCTTTTAATTCAAATATTTAATACACCTTAACAAAATGTTGTAGTCGAGAGATCCTACAATCAATTACTGAATGTCCAATTACGGATGAGAAATTACCATTTGGCATGTCAGATATTATTACCATAAATGGACATGTATGTCGCGTTGTAAGGCTTAGTTTCATTGGTGAATTGGGATACGAACTTCATATTCCAGTTGCTTCGTGTATTCCTATTTACAATAAGCTTGTAGATGCTGGGAGAAGCTTTGACATGAAATATGCTGGTTATCGTGCTCTTTATTCTTTAAGTTGTGAAAAAGGTAACAAAACCACATTATACTAATATTACTTCAATATAAAAAGTTTTTGACTTAAATAGGTTATCATTTGTGGAACTATGACTTAAGGAGCAGTGACAATCCAGTAGAGGCTAATCTTGGAAAATTCTGCAGAAAGGAAGGTTCTTACTTAGGTAAACATCATGTGGATAGGTTAAAATCAGAAGGAATAAAGAAGAGACGAGTTTTCCTTGCACTTAAAGAACGTATACCGTTGTGGGGTTATGAAACTATATGGAGAGATGATTCTATTGTAGGATTCTTAAGAAGAGCTGAATATGCTTATTTCCTAAAATCCAGTGTTGGAATAGGGTATGTTTTCAAATTATATAACATTTAAGAATATAGAATTAACTGTAAATATCTTCTTATAGATTTGTTTCCCATCCAAAAGGGTCTAATGTCACTAAAAACTACTTAACTAGCGGCCAGTATGAGATCGAAGTAATGGGTAAACGTTATCCTGCTATATTACATTTAGAAAGTCCATTTGATCCAACAAATCAGCGACTTTTAGGACATTACGAACACCAATTTCAAGAACAAATTCATTTTGAAGACTGATTGTTATGTAAATATTCTGTATACTGTTGCCTCTGTACAAATAACTGTTTTTGCGTATATTATATCTATAAATAAATAATAAAAGACATATTATCTACGTACTTGTTCTTATAACCTGCAACGTACTTCTTAATGTTTAATAACATCATTCAGATAGTTTGACCTGAACCTAAACTAAAGCCGACACAGAAAGATTTACTACTATTTAATTAACAAACTTTTATTGATTTATTTATTTATTCTATACTCCTACATAAGAATCGATGCTTTTACGTGCCATAAATGCGCACATCAGCCAATGGTACACACCTAAAATACTTGTTATATTATAAGCTATTGATCAGTTTTAAGTTTAATTACTTTAATCAACATACAGAATTTTCCTTCTCAACAAGTTTTCTCGTCAAAATTAAACGAGGGAGATACTAAACAAAAAAGCTTTGTTACGAGAACGAGATATAAACTCAATAATATGCGTGTTCAATATCACCAAGATCTTAATTATGATCTCGATGTTCAATATTGACCTATCCTCTGTGATATTGAGCAGTCAATAATATTTTTAAATTCTGGGGATTTTGTCTTTCTGCATAGTTCTTTGATCTCCCTGTTCATTGGAAACTTCAAATTTCAAACGAAAAGAAAGTGCGGTTAGGATTACTGTCAATCACTGTAATATTATGGTAATCTTTCTATTTTTCAAATAGATCTAAATTATTTTACATTTTATATTATATTAGTCAATATGTCGTATTTAGAGAATCCATCACGTCAAAGACACGTTTTAGAATCTTCAGGAACTTTTAAACAAAAACTAGGAATGTTGAAATCATTAATAAGAGAAACCTTGATCGTAAGTAAAAAGATAAATGAACCTTATTAAAAATAAGTTAAATGAATCTCTTGCAGGAGAATATGGCATTGTGTGATGAGATAAGTGAAGTACAAGAGCTGATATTAATTAGATCGGAAGAACGTAAATTTTTTCTCAAAAAACTTTGCCAGTTAGAACCTCAAGTAGAAATAGAAGTACAACGAATAATAAACCAAAACTTCCCTCAACCAAGTAACACTGCTTCCAATGCAACGAATAAAAAGGGAAAAAAGAGGCCAAACAATGATACTAATGGTTCGTATTTTGTGAAAATATATTCTGTTTAAAACAACTATTAAATTTCTAGAACGTAAAGTTGCCAAACCTCGAAAATCTGTTAGTAAAGTCCGTAAGAAAGTTGTACAGCTTATACCTTTGGATCAATCAGGTCGCCCTATTTTTCCAATTGTTCTTGGAAACTTAACAATACATTCTCTAGGAGAAGTTTTGTCTGACCGCGCAGAATTTCACTGTGAAGACGCTATTTATCCTATTGGTTATGTATCTACTAGAATTTATGCTAGTATTAAAGAACCTACTGTTAAATGTATTTATACCTGTAAAATTTCTGATGCCAATGGCTTACCACGGTAAAATTTAAGCAATAATTTTTAATATGAAAATTACATTAGTTTAATTCCAGGTTTGAAATTGCACCAGACAATGATGAATCATCAACCATAGTAGGAGGTTCACCAGATATATGCCACTCTTTACTACTTCAAAGCATCAATGATACTTTATCACTTAATGTTGTTAGCACAAGACCTCGTGGAAATGATTTTTTTGGATTAACACATCCTACCATTCTCAATCTCATTCAGAGTTCACCTGGTACTAGAAAATGTGTAAACTATAAGTGGAGCAAGTTTGAAGTATCAAAGAATGGTGATCATTATGTAGAAGATCCTGATACTTGTTTAAATTTTGATTCTTTGCAACGCAGTATTAATTATTGTAAATATAAAATGGCTGCTTCTTGTATTCCACCTCTGTCACAATCAACAGATCATTTGTTAGAAGGAAGAGACACTTTTAGTGAATATCTAGGATAATAAGTAGTGCATGGATTATTTTATTTATCTTTTAAGCTGTAAATACTAGTTATTGTAATATTAAAAGCGTGATTTTAGCATGATTTTTAAGTATATGTTGTATATGTCTTCTACTCGAATCTACAATTGGAAAAGTACACAAAAGCATTAAATATACTTGTACTGTGAAGGTAGTTTAAAATGTTTCTTTTAATAAATCGATATTATATTTACTGTGTAGGTAATATTTATGATTAATATGATTAAAGATGTGCAAATGCAAATTAAAATTGGTAAAAACAAAACTAATATTCAATTTTGGAAATTGTGATTATAAACAAAAGATCTTTTAAATAGTAAATATATAAACATTTATTATCAATTCCTACCAGTATATGTACATTTTTTACCATATGGTATAAAACAATATAAACATAACACTTTCTTATCAGATTTAAATCACAAGCGCTGACATAATTACACCTATTTTAAGCAAACTTACCTCATTAAAACGTTTGCAAATCTATCACCTACACTATTAATTAAAAATAAATTTCAGTATAGGATTTCTATCAGAGTTGGGCATCAATTCACTAGATTTATAATCAACTTAAGATCTTTAAAACTTTGTAATTTATATTTTTTTAATGATACCATGAAACAAGTTCTGAATCTTATAGTCCAGTCAAAATAGACAAAAAAAGAGTCCTAACATAGCCAAAAATAGAGATGAAACTTGACACAGCGCTTCAAATCCTCATTATAAATGAAATATCCAAAATCCCCATCAATTACTTCTGCAAAAAATTTTATTCAAGGTCAAAGGTTTTTGCAAATATCTCTTAAGTGTTGTTTTATTGTAAAAATGTTCAAGGTCTATTTTGACTGGACTATTAAATATGAATATACAAATGTCACATTTGAACCTTGGATTAGATAGAGAAAAAGATCACATATGTTATTCCAAGAAATGTGTCTTTCTAACTTTGCAAAATGCTGAATACCTTTACCCTTGATGTTCCTTAAGCTAAATATTCCTCAATATACTTTAATTCCTCCACATTTAACACATCTTTTATTCCTAAAGTTTGCAAAAAGAAAAGTTGGTCTCTGGTAGCCAAGACATATCCTTAGAACATTTTGATAGACTCATAAATAAATTGCACAATAAAACTAAAATCTTATGAAACCTAATTAATAATCCTATAAAGAGAACCGAAGGAAGAAAAAATACAGATCTAAATATTTTACAGAATATTTCTGTGCCATCACAAATAAGAAAATTGAAGAAAAATATGGAAAAGGCAACTCCATGGAATTTATAACATTGGTGAAAAGTAGTAGCAAGTGAAAATTGTTTAGTGTATTGTATACTTATAATAGATATTCATACTTCATGGTGAGCTTCCACCAAGTCTAGAAACTTGCCAATGATTGTGATTTTGTACATAAATAAGAAAGTCTACAAAAAAAAACAGAAAACTAACAGGCTAATTTCAATGTATGCATAATCTTGAAAATCTATGAAAAAGTGATATGTGATGCATTAAGTGCTTTCCTATGCAAGAGTAATATGGTGGACAAAAATACGGAACTCGGAAAATATCTTCATTATTATTAGGACTATTGAAACAAAATTCTGTATTTAGAGATTTTGACATGTGCCAATCAAATACAAATTGTTTTTATTGTTATTGTGTAGTTATTCTAATAAAACCAATGCAAAGATATACATTGTGTTTTATTTAAAATTGAGTTAGATACATTTCTAGTTAAAGTGGAAATCAGATTGTAATACAATATTTCTATTCGATCTAACACATATTAAAATCTTCTTCCAATAGTCACAATAATAACAAAGATATCTACAGAGATCCATACTTTTGCCCACCACTGTATAACTTTCAGCTTTAGCACAGATATACTCCAGGAAACTCTATAGATACTGACACAGTTTGCTTTGTTGACTACTTAGCTACAAGAATTCTGATAAACAAAAACCTGTTGGTGGATTGCTTTATGATTTCAAATGGACAACTTTATGTAGAATGGGGAAGTTTCATATAATATAAAGGGTTTTCCAATAAGAGGTGTTATTTTGAATAGCCCGCTATTTCGGTAGATGTCACTTTTGAAGCTATCATTTTTTGACATTTGACAAGTAGAAACTACGCCATTAATAAATATGGAACGATACACGCTTCAACAACGCATTGAAATTATTAAAATTCACTATAAAAATGGTGAAAATTTGGCAGAGACGGTTCGTAAAACTCGAACATTTTTGGGTCACCGTGAAGCACCTTGTCGGACCGCAATACAGAAATTGGTGAAAAAATTCGAGCTCTTGGGACAAGTTAGTGATGTGAAGAATAAAACCCGTGCACGTCGCTCAAGAACAGCCGAGAATATTGCTGTTGTAGCCGAAAGTGTTAAAGAAAACCCAGGTTTGTCCATTCCTCGTCGTTCTTTGGAATTAGCCATTCCACAAACGTCATTACACCGTATTTTGCATAAATATTTGGGTCTTAAGGCTTATAAAGTCCAGTTTACACAAGAACTCAAGCCGGCCGATCATCAACAACGTCGTGTCTTTGCTGATTGGGTCGTTGAAATGCATGAAAATGATCCAGAATTCCATCGAAAAATCATCTTGAGTGATGAGGCCCATTTCCACCTCGGTGGCTTCGTCAACAAGCAAAATTGTCGGATCTGGGGCTCAGAAAATCCGAGAGTTATTGTTGAAAAGTCTCTCTATCCTCAACGTGTGACTGTTTGGTGCGGTTTATGGTCCGGCGGAGTCATTGGACCTTACTTTTTCGAAAATGAGGCTGGAGCAACAGTTACGGTGACTGGATTGCGCTATCGAGAGATGATTAACGATTTTTTATGGCCGGAATTGGATGGTATTGATCTGGACAACGTTTACTTTCAACAAGACGGCGCTACGTGTCACACAAGCAACGAAACCATTGATCTTTTACGGAAAAAGTTTCCGGACCGTGTTATCTCTCGAAGAGGTGATCACAATTGGCCACCGAGATCTTGTGATTTAACACCTTGCGACTTCTTTCTTTGGGGCCACGTGAAAGAGAAGGTCTACGCCAACAGCCCAGCGTCGATTCAAGACCTCAAAGATGGAATTCGTGAGGCTATCGAGGACATAGGGCAGCCACTTTGCGATTTGGTTATGGAAAATTTCATGAAAAGGATATTGTCCTGTAAGCGTGGTCGTGGTGGTCATTTGCCTGATGTTATTTTCCACTATTAACGGCATACCTTCCTCTTTATGATGAAATAAACATCCGATCATTTATATTAAAAAATGGCACTTTTCTTTGAATATCAAAATAACACCTCTTATTGGAAAACCCTTTAGTAGTGAGATTCTTTATCATTGATATCTACTATTCAAACCTAGCAAATTCTTATGCAGTGTTCAGCACTACTATGAATGCTTCGTGACGCTCAGAAAGGGGAAAATAAGGTCTCAGGTATAGCCCAGAATCCATTTTGGAACCATTTATTCACACATCAAGAACTTTAGCTGTACCAAAAGAAAAAACAAAAAACCTCAAAAAATGCATGCACACATAACTTATTATTCTGAACTTGAATAAAATTAAGAGCATAAAGATTTTTATATCTAAAATCTAATGTTTTGGTGCATTTATTGACCAGCAACTAAAGTAGGAAACATACAGATTGTCTAGTCACAAGGTTGAATTTGGCTTATTTTATCATTTTAATAAAATCTAGCACTAAATGTTATTAGTCGGGGTCAGGCCACAATGCATTATTCATGAATAATGCATCATGGTTGGCAAGACTGATTTCAAAATACAGCACCAAATTAAAGGTTATCTCTAATCTCTTGAAGATTAAATTTGTTATAATTTAATATCGGTTTTATTCATTTAATACGCACATACACACTAGAAAAGTAACATAACATAATTATTTATGACATTTACTACTTGATTATGTCATGCATGCACATTAACTAAAACAAACAAAACTATAATTTAATACATGGTGTATCAAAACAAAATATACATGCACAATACAAATAGAATAACATTTTTTTGTTCTTATTCTCTAACACTCCCGGCAGAACAAAAAAGATTTCGCATTCCCATTTCTTTTACAAGAGTTTTCATAGCTGGTGCTGGCAATGACTTGGTGAACACATCTGCTAACATGTTCTTTGTACCAACTTGTACTAACTTGATTGTCTTCTTTTCCAAATTTTCCCTTATAAAATGGTGTCTAACATCAGTATGTTTAGTTCGTTGTTTACAATTTTTGGTATTTGCCAAGTCGATAGCCCATTTATTGTCGCATCGTATAATTATAGATTTATTTTCAAAATTTGGCAAAATTTCGATCAGTAAGTCTCGCAAATAAATTGATTCCTGAGTGGCCGCAGAGAGTGTCATATACTCGGCTTCTGTGCTAGATAACGCCACTGTAGGCTGCTTACGGCTATTCCAACAAATTAGTCCATTCTGAAATATATGTGCATAGCCAGTTATTGACTTCCTGTCATCACTATCGTTCGCCCAATCAGCATCACTGTAACCAATCAAATCATTAGTGTCATCACATGAATATTCTAACTTCCAATCTTTCGTGCCCATTAGATATCTGAACACTCTTTTTACAGCAGACCAGTGTACTTTACCAAAACAATTATTAAACCTGCTCAATAATCCAACGGCAAATGATAGATCAGGGCGAGTAGCTTGACACAAATACATTAAAGAACCAATTGCTTGCCTGTATGGAATATGTTTAACTTCTTCTTCTTCTATTTTACTTTTAGGACCCATATCTTTTGTTAATTTCTGATTTACATCTAAAGGTGCTGAAATTGGATTACAATCAGACATCCTGGATTTTTCTAAAATTCCTTGTATATATTTTGTTTGATCTATCCACAGTTTCTTTTCCTTTCTATCTCTTGTTATTCGAATTCCCAAACATTCTTTTAATTCTCCTAGGTCCTTTATCTTAAATTGCTTTTCTAATTTTTCTTTTATTTCGGCCTTTCTTCTACTGTCATTACTTAGAATTAATATATCATTCACGTAAATTGCTACTATGACTATTTTTTTGTTTTTCTTTTCGTAATAAATACATTGATCTTTCTTTGACTGTTTGAGCCCAATATCTTTCAAAGTTTTGTCTAACTTCTTATTCCAGGCCCTTCCACTTTGTTTTAAACCATACATCGCTCTTTTCAGCTTGCACACCATATTTCTTTGATTTTCGAATTTTTCAGGTGGTTTTATATACACCTCTTCTTCAAGATCTCCTTGAAGGAATGCAGTAACAGCATCCATATGATCTACATCTAAATTATATTTTACTGCTAATGCAAGAAGTAAACGTAGGGAGCCATGACGCATGACTGGTGAAAATGTTTCGTCATAATCCAGTCCTTTTCTTTGAGCACAGCCTTTCACCACTAATCGGGCTTTATATCTTTCGAGTTTTCCTTCATTATTTGTTTTTCTTTTAAAAACCCATTTTACATCCAAGGCTTTTCTATTTTCGGGCAATCTTACCAGTTCCCATGTTTCATTTTCACAAAGTGATTTATATTCTTCATTCATTGCTGTTAACCATTTTTCTTTTTCTGGAGAGCTCAAGGCTTCTTCTACTGTTTCTGGTTCATTTTCTATATTGACCAAATACGTGTAATAGTCTGGAAATTCTTTTGGTTTTCGTGTTCTTTCAGATCTTCGAACTGTTGTTTCACTTGTATCTTCATCACTCGACTCTTCTATAGAAGGTTCTTCTGTTTTAACGATTTCACTCGTCTCTTCTGCAGAAAACTCTTCTTGTCTTGGTTCGCTATCTTCAACACTATCGCTACTTTTCTTTTCAATGTCTTCAAGTTGATTCTCCGTAACTGGTAAAAAGATTTTGCTTTTAAACTGTCCATCATCTTGTTTTATGAATTGGTCTTCCAAAAAGATTACATCACGACTTGTGAAAATCTTCTGCGACTTTAGGTTATATAATCGGTAACCCTTTGAATTTTCACAATATCCCACAAATATTGAATCGGTAGACTTTACATCCAATTTTTGTCTTTTTTCTTTGGGTATATGCGCCAAAGTTCTACAGCCAAAAACTTTGAAGTACGATAAATTTGGTTTTTCACCCGACCATGCTTTCTCAGGAGTCATGTCTTCTAAAGCTTTGGTTGGTAAACGGTTTATGATATGGGCAGCTGTGTTGACAGCCTCAGCCCAAAAACGTTTGTCCAAATTTGCAGCATATAGTAGACAACGAGATTTTTCAACTAGCGTTCTATTCTTTCAGCTAAGCCGTTTTGCTGCGGTGAATAAGGAATAATTGTCTCGTGGTTGATACCACTATTACGCAAAATTTTTATAAGCCCTTCCATTTACGTACTCTTTTCCATTGTCCGTGCGCAATATTTTAATTTTAAGACCAGTTTGATTTTCAACATAATTTTAAAAGTTTTTAAACACTTCAGGTACTTCACCTTTTTGCTCAATAAAGTAAACAAAAACTTTTCGGGTATGATCGTCTGTAAACGTAACAAAATATTTGGATCCTCCAATCAATTTAACTTCTGCACTGTTTTTATGCCGGAATCGTTAATTTTAAACGGATAACGAGCTTGTTTACCTTTAGCACATAAGACACACGAGTCAATACCTTTTAAAATGTTTTTACTTGGGTGACCCATACGATTGTGCCACAGAAGGGAGTTTTGAAAGGAATCTTCTTTACTAATTACATTAACACTTTCGTGTGGTCGATCTAACTGATACATGCCATTAATTTGGGTAGCACTAGCAATCAAATTATTTCCACTATCATAAATTTTACATTTGTGAGCATCGAATATAACTGTATGCCCTAATTCTGTTATCTTATTCACTGATAATAAATTTGTAGAAATATCAGGAGCATACATGACATTTTTTACAGTGACTGTATCGACAACTTCATCAATCATGATTTTTAATTCAACGTTACCCATTCGATTTATAGGAATCTTGCCATTATCGGCAGTCGATATTTCCTTACTCTCACATGGCTTCTCATTAATCATTCCATATGTGCCATTCGTAACATGCACGGTAGCACCAGAGTCAATGTACCAATCATCTGATTAACATTATTATGTTTATTATTATTATTTCTTTTAAAACCATTTTTCGCGAAATGACCGTACTTGTTGCACTCGTAACATCGGGGTCCCTTTTTAAAATTCTTTTTAATTGTTCCTCTTGACACTAGGGAACTATTCTCACCTTTTATACTTGCATTCTTCACATCTTGAAGTAATTTTACCTTTATAGAATCGGCAGTAATATTTACGCCAGAACTTTCTATACCCATAATCATAGGCGCGTATTCTTCTGGTAAACCGGCTAGAAGAAGTGCCAACCCACTCGTCGCTTACTTCAAAATTTATACTACTAAGTTTATGTGCGGTCGTAATAATTTTGTTCAAGTATTCATCAACTGAATCACAATTTTCAAGGCGAGTTGTGATTAAGGTTTTTAATAAACCGACTTTTCTAGTTAATCCCGTATCTTCGAATGCATTATTTAAATTGTTCCAAGCATCTTGTGCTGAAATCGCGGACTGTACGTGCACATAATTTACAGGCTCAATTGATAATATAATTTTTGCTTTAGCTTTTTTATCTCGACGCGAATCAACAACCGTATCTTCACTAGGTTCTATACAATCCCATAAACAAAACTATAATTTAATACATGGTGTATCAAAACAAAACATACATGCACAATACAAATAGAATAACATTTTTTTTGTTCTTATTCTCTAACAAAATTAAATGTCAGGTAAAATGACAAAGAAGTAACCCTGGAAACGAGATTGCAAAATTGACTGACACTTTGAAATGTCACTGTCATATTTTAAACCATAGGCATCGCAGAACCAGAGTTACTAATTGTGCGATACTAGTCATGCCTTGCCTTGCTCTAAATCATTATTTCTTGATCTCACAATATAAACATTCTTAAGGCAGTTTTTTAAAGACTAATAGTAATAACCTTTAGATTGTCAAACTCATCAGCCAATGTTCTGGTTTTGTAGAACCATCAACCCGTTCATTTTTCTCTTATTTTATAGTAAACTTGGTTTGAAATGAAAATATTTATAAAATCAACATTGGTTAAGTTAGAATTCAACAACTAAATCATGTAATCATTAGTTATACAAAATCATTAATTTTTTAATTTCTCTTTTTTTTTAGTTGATTAGAAACTTGCCCAACTCTAACTTCAACTTCTATCTATTTCTATAACCTAACCTAATTTCAGAAGGATGGTTGTCTTGAAATGATCCTTTAGTATTATCATAATTCATAATGTACTGCATTGTATTGTATAGAATGGTATAGGTATTAACCTGCTAATTTGATTAAAATAAATAGGGTTGTTTAGTAATTTTTTTATTTGAAAATCTGAAGGTGTGTTGTAAATAATCAAAATCAAAAATATTAGATTTTTTAAATAACTCCTTCAGGTTTGAATAAATCAAAGAGTTACTACAATTCGAATAAATGCAGACTTGAGAAAGACGTCACAAAGCCCTATGTTAGTCAGTTTGCATTATCGGACGGCTACAATAGCATATAATAAATTGAACATAAGTTTTAAAACACGAGAATTATTACAATTTTGAGTACTCAGCATTGTTGTTGATAATATATTTTATATCATCATCACAATTGTTTTTTATATAATTATGTTAGTTACACTTATAACCTTAAAATTTATTATGAACTAACTTGACAAATATTTTTCTTGAAAACTTACAAATGATGTATTTTAGTGTTAGTTATTGTCATTGTCTACTGTAGCAGTGTAGTTCTTTTAAGATAATGAACTTCAATCCTTATGTATCCTTTACATTTCTTAATTCAATTTTGAAATTTGAAAGAAATAATAAATTTTTTTGCATGACCGCCTGTAAAGTTGGCACTTTACAACTAGTTGCCAATTATAAACATTTGCAATTAATTTCAGGTATCATTATAATGGCCATATCGATGTAATGAAATCATATGTTCCTATAATCTTGGCCAACTTCATTTTTTAATCTACCATCAATGGTTTTTCTTTATTTTCTTTAAAATACGGTTGTGCAAAAAATATTGTATACAACTCGAGTGTAAAGTGTGTTTTTTGAATTCATAGGATTTATTGCATGAGCGACAGCGAGTGCCATAAACTTCCTACTCATTCAAAAAACTCCACTTTACACTCTTGTTATATAACTAACTATTTTCGTATTATAAAAACATTTATTACAAAAAATGCTCAAAGGAATACCTAACAAATCAGTTGCAGTATATATTCTAACAGTACAAATATTAAACTTTTAAGTAACAGCTTTTTTGTGTGGCTGTCACGATATTTTTCTTATTTTCTTTCCCACGTTTTATCAAGGATAATTTACAAGTTTGCATTGTAATGTCTAAAGTACAGTATAATGGTATAAAACTTATTATGCAATGCAAAATCAGCAAATTGTCTTCACCTTCAATGAAAAAAAATTAATAAAATAAATTTAGTAAAATGATCTACAAGTATTATTAGTATGTAAATTTTGAGTTAATTTCTGGAATTCTTTTTATAATAAATATTCACACAAGTCATTTTTTCAAATTAAAGAATATTCACATTTATTTAACTACACATTTTTCTCATCAAAAAAGTTACGGTAAAATAAAACTGCTGTAATCTTCAATTATTCTTATTGTGTAGGATGTATATTTTGCATCACAATATATGAAGGCATACGGCATAGGGCTCGGTAACGTCACATTGGTATATTTCATTTCTCGGAATAATTACAATTGTTTTTTAAATATTTTTTGTTGCATTGATTTTATAAGCTTTAAATTCTTGCAGTGTTATTGGTATAGATGTTTTCTAAAAATATTTGGCTAAACAACCCTATTAAGCAAACTAATACATAATTGCATAATGTAATATTAGTCGTTCCCTACTAAAAACATTTTTTAATTTGGAGTTAAGATACAGAATAATGCTCCACAGATCCAGTAGTCTCACTCTCTGTCAATGGTTTGATCTGTATTGTACATAAACATAACCATGTAGCTTGCCCAGGAGTTTGATGCATTGACACCTAAACATAATCAATGAAATTTGAATTGAAATGCACTCACCATGGGTGGCCTCTTCTGCCACTGCATGTTATTAGTGCACAACTTGTGAGATGCAGCACTATTTGTGCATATATTTGCTGGGAGTGAGCGCAATGGATTTGTGAAACAACATTACACTGTGGTTAAGAGCATCGATCGTCATTTCTATTACTGAATTTATCTTATGTTGTTAAAGATGAGATAGTAAATAAGAATCGCTGTTAAAATAAATTTATATGTAGCCAAAATACAATCAAGTAAATTACCGTCATTAATGTGAAATTATCATAACTGCAAAGCAAATATATTTCATTAAAACAAACTGGTTTAAATTAAAAGTATAATGAAAAAATAATACATAACAAAAACGAAATAATGCCAGAGTGTGCTAGTTTTACAATAATTACGAATTAGGTTATTGTTTATAATATTAAACAAATAAGTCTGTTTCGATTTGCCACTTTAATGATCATTAGTTTCAAAACATTTTTTTAATTATAAGTTAATGAATAAATATCCATAGCAAAACTAAACTATTACGTCTTTTCAACTGTTCTTAAATTTAATTATCAAAATTCAAGCTAATTCCGATTTTTACCATTACAAGTATGAAATAAGGCAAAAATGTTTGTTAACACAGCCTTAACTAGCAAGTTGCTAACATTAGTAAACTTAAAAATAAAGTAATAAATATATTACAAAAAAATCAGACTTGAAACAGAATTAACAAGGAAAGTACATGTATGATGTAAACTTTGCTTTCGATTAACCAAATGTACGTAATAGTCTTCAACTTTAACTCACTTCCATTAGCAAGAAAAGCAATATTATAAAAGCTACCTTTACGTTTATGGAAATTGATGTTTGCTGACAATAGTTTAGGAAGTTTATGATATCAGTGCTACCACTTGCTGACTGTTCCTAGACACAAGTAATCCATTTTATGTGTGTCAAACACAAGAGACAATGGTTGTTTCCAGGAACAGTAATAAAATGATTATGTGCTGCCATCAGTGAAGAAAGCGCTTTTAAAATTGCTACGTTTGGGTTTATGAAAATTAGCTTTTGCTGTTGATCATTCCCCGAGTCTTTGCCAACAGCACTGGTTGCTCCTGAACATAAGGATTGCTGCTCAAAATTAAGAAAAGTAATAGTATAATGCACTAACTTTTGTATACCACGCAAATCAAACACTCTTAAGCTATAATTTAAATATTTAGTGTTGTCATATATGACCATATGTGCTGCAAAGTGGAACAAAAAAAATTTTTTTTTCTAATCATAATGTAATAAGCGTGCAAATATTAACAATAATTCAACATAATAAATATTTTTTAATTATAATATTTTCTGCTGCCACCAAACTACTTTATGTGTGGTAAAATACATAAACTGTAGTCTTGAAAAGCAAGACAAGATCACAAATTAAGTGTGATGTATTCGGAACACACCAAAAACTCTCTCCGAAGAGCATTTTGCCTACCTATTGTGATGTCATGAGATATTATTTATTGGTCAAATACAACAACAAATCTGAGAAAAACGTAAAATAGAAGAGATATGGAAAAAAACCGAAATCCCCATTGTATCTTGCACACATATCATACAATTCCTCTGTTTATATCACACCCAATATAGAAACGTTAAATTTGAAACAAACTCTAAGTCCAAATGGTGCACATAAAGTCCCAGATAATGAGAAGAACTTCCTTATAGACCAGTGCTGTTTTAGAAGATGTTGGAATTATTAATAAAGGAAATACAACAAAAGTAATAGGCAGAATGAAAGTACGAAGAGAAAAAGAAGAATGCCAGACATTAATTAAAACAAAACTGAAAAAAAACTCCATATGTATAGAAGGTTTATATTTTGACACAAGAAAAGATGATACTTTGAAAATGGATAATGTATTGAGAATGTCAATTCGTAAGATGATAAACGAAGAGCATTATTCATTGATACAAGAGCCACGATCTGTTTACCTCGGACACATTGCTCCTAATATTGGTTCATCAAAATCTATAGCAACAGCCATACCTGATTATATGGCTACCAATCAAATTGACACAGAAAACCTATGTGCTATAGATTGTGATGGGACTGTTGTTAGCACTGGATTTAAAAATGGAGTCATTGTGAAGCTAGAGACATATTTCCAGTGACTGTTATAATGGTTTGTATGCCAACAATGAACTTCCGTTGAGGCATTTGTTTCAACATTTAGATAGACCAACTGTTTGGCCCTGCAGATTTTCAGGGCCTGCAGGAAAACAATTAAATGAGCGTGAGAAATTGAAAATTATCAATTACGTTCCAATTGCTTCACAGATTCCACAAATTGATAAAATAGATTTAAGCAAAGATCAGAAATATCGTTTAGACATATGGAAAGTGGTTCGGAGTGGTGAATGTTTGGCAATTACAGACGCAGGTAAACTTTCACATTCCAGATGGTTAACATTGGCAAATCGTATTCTCTGCTTATATGTGGCAAGTGAAAAGCCATCCCAGAAGTTGACAATACTTACTACTTACATTGTCAAAGTATATGTGCCGACATGATTCGCAATAAAATGTAATGTAAACATACGGAAAATATCTTACTTGCCATGATAACAGATCCAAATAAGAACATTCAGAAAAGAGCATTTATTATGATAATGTTAGCCAGAAAATCTCAAACTTTTCTAATACCCTCTATTAATTTCAACTCTACCGAATACTACGATCTAATTAGCTGGGATACACATACAATGTAACAGAGACTATCTATCATTTGTTAATTTTCCATGCCACACACAAGCCGTCAAAAGATGTGCCAAGCTTGTCACTGAAGCTTCAGGTACAGTGTGTGGCATAGAAAAGCAAGACAATGATCAAAGTTGGCATCAAGGGTATTGATGCCTGTCTTTGAAACAAAAAAACATTATCAAGTATAATTTAATGCAAAACTATCTTAAAGAGATGTTTTATAGTTGCGATTCTATTAGTTTGTATGAAAATGTTTGAAGCTTTGGTGGCAGCAGAAGATCCCATTATTTGTTTCATCCTCATATTCCGCCCTAATAAGCAGTCATATGGGATCATTCAAGTATTACATTACATCATTTATTGAAATAAATCTTTTTAATCTATTTAATATAAGAGCTGTTTCACATTATGCTAAATTTTCTAAGAACTTTTGTACAAATTAACTTTTTAAAAATTCTCAATTGTTGCAAATTGAGCTTACATAGAAATCTTTGTAGAAATTTCTGGCAACTAGATTTTTATAGAATGGGTTCTAAAGATTGGTAAGTTTCTTGCAGAAAATGCGCAAACCGACGTTAGCTGATTGTCTACATATGCTATTAATTTGAGGTTAGGTTTAAGAGTTGCATTAAAGGTCACTGCAAACAGATTAATACTGCGCACGCTCACCTCAAAAGTTTTCTATAAAATATTTCCAAAGAAATTTTTGTAAAAATTCTTTTATAAAATCTCCACAAAATTTAGCATAGTGTCAAACACCTCTAAAGACAAAATTTATTGTCTCCTCACAAATATGTCCAAAAAGTTGTGCAAGCATTGACCATCATACCTCCATCCATTGACTATGAGTTGAAACTATTACATATATTCAGTTCACCAAAAGGTGAATGGACATGTATATACATATATATACACTTCCCTCATAAGACAACAAATTAAATTAATGAAAAAAAAAACTATAATAAAACTAAATCTTTGTCAGTATATGTAAGTTTTACATTGAGTAGACAACACTGAGTTAAAACTAAGGATATTCCTTAAAACGTCTTCGATAAAAAAGTGAAACCAGTAAAGATCATCTCCTAGATGCACTACGAGCTCGTGTTACGTTTTGATTTGGATTGACTGATCTTACGAACACCAAGTTTGATAATGCAATTACAGGAGAGAAAAGATGTAATGGATAGTCGCTAGAAAAAAAATATATATATATAATTAACTTATTAAGATTGATGATTCAGTCTTACCATACTCCTGTAATAGGATTTGCTTGATTTGCACTTATGATAAATAAGGGGAAAAATATTGCAAAAATGGCACCACTAGAATAGAAAACATTTAAATAAACATTATTACAATGAAAACACAATGATCACCATACCTAAAAATCCAGGAATCCGAAAGATTCGTTACAATGGCTAGTGGTAATCCAAATCCAATAAAATAAGGCCAGTTCGTTTCAATATATGTTAATCGTTTATGTAATTCCCAAGCCATATTGAACCACTTGTATTCAAATGCATACAAGGAATATAGCATACACATGTGAATCGTATACAAAAATTGTCCAAGCATGTGTATGGGAATATAACTAACAGCAAAGGTTTGTATGAGAAAAAGTGTCTGTAGTATAATACTTAAAATACAATCTGCTAATAAAATACTTATACTTTGTATGAATTGTGGCCTGCCACGACTGTACTTATAAGCCGAGTTCGCAATATCCTACAAAAGATATAGTGAAATGCTATGTGAAAATCTCCAAACAATGTAGTGCCTGACAAGCTGGACTTTGCAAGCATTCAAGCATACCTGTTACATTGGTCGCATTTGTAAGACTCAACAGTTGCGAAACAGTTACTGATTTGTCTTACGAATGCAGCGCTACTTCATTGCTACTTTGGGAGCGGTCGGCCATGTTTTGCAGCACTTTTAAAGTACGCTACATTTGCGAGAACTGTTGAGTTTACTGGTGAAAACAGCAAATTTAACGTCTGCGCATGGTATAATGATTCCGCTCTAATGTTTGTATTCGTAAGGCGCCAACAGTTGGAATGGTAGCGTAGCGGTAACCGTTGAGTCTTACGAATGCGACCATTGCTGATGATATTAGAGCAAAACATACATGATAATAATATGCATTCTAGGCTGTTGTCAAGTTCCAGCAGTCAGACTATAGTTAACATGCTTACCTGAAACCACAAACTATTAACAACCTTACTAAGGAGAAATAGTGGTATAACCCAAAGAGTTTGAAAGAAATATGTTAACAATGGTTTCATCCATGACCACACGAAGCTTCCTACAAATGAATTTTCACCAAATATTGAACTTAAAATGAAACCTAAACCTGGTAAAAAACCCATACTGGAAAAATGCTATGCTTAATAAGAATACTCCGCCATTTAACAAACAGCACTGCAAAATACGTTTACCAGCTTTTGATTCCCTAAATTTAAAATTAGATAGAAATAACACTTATATCAATAATTATTAATCATCATTACTCATGTTCTTTCAACGGTCGCATAGGTGTTGTTTCTCTGGAATTGTCTGTTTGTTTTCCTCTCAAAGAATTTGTTCTTGGTGGTGATAATCGCTGTATTTGTCGAGAATTGAGTTCTTTGTCGATGTACCACATGGTTACTCCTCCTTTAACACTATCCCACATACCATGAACAAATGCTAGAGCACAACCCTGTAAACAATATTTTTTTGAATTACTGTTAATTATTATTGGATATTTAAAAGAAAGTTTACCTTAAGATCCATGTTTTCACTACTAGCAAGTCAGCTGGGTGTTTATAAATAGGTTATAAATATAAAAGTCTTGTTACGAGTTTAATTGATAATGAACGTTTTATAAACTTATACTTTCATTGATCTTTAATAAAAGTGCACAACAATTTAACTCATTTTAGTTTTAAAAGACGAAGTTCAACTTCAAGGTTATTCCTTACACAGTGACAATTTTTTTCTGTAAAAGGAAGTTGCTAATACATCACCATCTTCTTTCTTATTTCAGCGCACGCCCATTGTAATTTCTCTATCTCTGCTTACGTTTCCGGTGTAATTTTTTATTGTTTACGTTTACCTAACCTTAATTATTAATGGGTGATTTAATTTTGAGAACATAATCAAAAATAAATATTACATCAAGAAAAATAAAATAATTTGTAGGTGAAGAAGACGTAATAATGGTGATTTATGGTGTGTATATTGTTTCTAAATCTGGAGGTCTTATATTCAATTATGATCATAACATTCCCAAGATTGAAACTGAGAAAACATTCTCTTACCCACTCGATATTAAGTTACAATATGAGAATAAGAAGGTGGTAGTAGAATTTGGTCAGAGGGACGGTATACATGGTCAGTAATTATAAATCTCAGTTAATAATGTAATTGCTATTGAAAATATATTTTAGTAGGTCATATGCTTTACGCCATCAATGGAATACCAGTCACTGGTCGACAATTGGATGATGGCAGAGATGTATTTGAAGTATTAGATAACAAAGATAATTATCCTATTAACATTAAATTTGGTCGACCGAAAATGACTACAAATGAAAAAATATTCTTAGCTAGTATGTTTTATCCTCTCTTTGCCATTGCTAGTCAACTTAGTCCAGAACCAAAGTCATCGGGTATAGAAGTTTTAGAGGCAGATACTTTTAAATTACATTGCTTTCAAACACTTACAGGAGTAAAAATGATGGTCGTTGCTGAACCAACACAAGCAGGAATTGATATTTTATTAAGACGTATTTATGAGATCTATGCTGATTATGCACTTAAAAATCCATTTTATTCATTAGAAATGCCAATTCGCTGTGAATTATTTGATATTAATTTAAAAACTGTGCTAGAACAAGTAGAGAAATCAGGCATCTCTAATGTTTAAACAATCTTATTGTTATTATCTAGATTCTCAATGAAATAATGAATAAACATTGATAAATAAATACGAGAATGAAATCATTACAATTTAAATATGAAAATCTAAATAATAAATATGTGCATAATTAGAGTTTAAGTTCAAAATTTGTATATTGTAAAAAGCCAATTGTATGAGTTTTAGTAAATATTTTACCTAACAATATTTAATTGTGGCGATACATGATTTTTTATACACTAATTCCTTAGCCCTCGTTGAAGTTTTTTAAAAAATTTTTCAAGTTTTCTTAATTTTTGAAGATTATTTTAAGGTCCAATTAGTAAAATGGGAATATGATCACAAGTACTGTCTCCCCTTCCATAGCATAGAATCTTATAAAATAAACTAATACAGAGCATTTCAAAAGTATCATCTGTTCTTACAGTAAGTTAAAATAAATTGAAAAGCAAGAGGAACAAAATGTTGGATTGGCTTTTATTACAGAGTAATGGAACAAACAGTAATCTGTAAGCTTTAACACAAATTTTCAATTTTGCCTTGTTGCTGTAGGACATTCCATTAGATACTAGACGACATTCATGGTATCAACACTGGGGTATGCAAGTTCGAAATTACTTAAATACCATCTTCCCAAGCTACTTAGAGGGAACCAATACCTTGGGCTTCTAGGTTATATGACATCAATCCCTTGATTTCTTTTTTTGGGAATTTATTAAAAAAAAAGATGTACACAGAAGAAGTTGTCAAACCAGAAAATGTAATTACCTGGTTTTATGCAGCTGTGACTTTAATTAACAAGAAATGCTACAGAGGGTCAGTGCTTGTCTACTGCACCATACAAATGCTTGTAAATAATTATTTCTTTAAAAAACGTTTCTAATGAAAATAAAAATCTTTAATTTTTATTAAATACAATTTGATTTAGCACAAACGTTAGTACAGTTGAACTTTAATTACTCGATCTCGAAAGGAAAGAAAAACACTTCGAGCAATTTAACTAATCAAGGTATTTTTACATAAATGTATGTACATTGGTCAGTCACAACAAGTTCAAGTTATTAAGGATTTTGCTTTATCGAGGTTCAGATTATTGAAGTTTGATTGCATTACTTATTTTGTCAATGACTCTACAGAAGTTTTGTCACTTTTGTTTATTTTACCTTACCTACTGAATTGATCACCGGAAAGAGGGGTGTTACTTTTGGAACGCCCTGTATATGCCGTAATTGACAATCTTTAGTCTTTTGTTATGAAGTTGCAGTTTTCAGTGTGTTTGATCAATGTCAAAAGTAATGTATCCATGGTCTCAGTAAGAGAAATGATTTAATATAGAGGACGTAAGAGTGACGTCATTTATACGGAGATTTTGAGGTTACCTTGGAAGGGGAGGGTTAAACAAACCTGCCTTTCTTAATTATATTCTGCTCTCTGCTGTCTAAATTTGAAAGAATGCTGCTCATTCTAGATTTCTATTCCATAGAATCATAAAATAAAATTGTAATTGATGTGTATCTAGATACTTCTACCAGACACACAAAAAAGTGTAACTAGTTACAGATACAGATACAGATACAGATACTAGATTGGGAAAAGTAACAAGTTACTCTCTCAGCTACAACAAAAGTATCTATAGTAATTGTCAATACAGCATCACACTTTTGACATCTGAAGATTTTTATTCATTTTGTATCTACTGAAAACTACATGAAAGTAGTACAGGGACATCGAAACTGATTACAAGCCACGTGACCGTTTATTTAAAAATAGCGGGAAATCTTATTTTTCGACGTTGGCCATACTACGGAGTAACGCCCACTCGAGTACATTTCTAACTTAAAATTACATCGGGCGTTCAGTGATTTCTTGTCTCTTTATTTTGCGTTTTTTACAGTTTACTTTGTGCTATTTAAAGAACAGTTTTTTCAAGACTAAATTTCCGCTTCTTGAGAGTTAATCGAGGTAAGTTAGATTTAACGCATTTAAAGTGTGATAATAAATTCGAAATATTTAAATTTTTAAGTAGTTTTATTGTATATCCAATACTACGCCACTGGAAAACTACATTATTTTTATTACAATCGAGCTGCCCATAGTGCAAGGTGTGTTGCCCAATCAACAGTAAATTCCGTGGTCACGTGGGTTGTAATCATATCTAATATCTGTATTTACTAGTAATAACAAACCACACAAACATTGTTTCCCCATCGAAAACTATGTTTCTTCCGCCGATGCGATGACGCTCCATTCGTTGTGCTTCATTTCTATGGTCTCGATTATCTTAAATTTAAATTTTTAGGTTATATTTTCGTCGTATGTATAGACAATAATTAACATATTACTCTCTTACGTTTCGGAGTTATGTACGTTCGAAGCGGGCGGCCCGAGAAAAATTCCCGAATTTCGGGAAACCGTTAATCCGTTTTGTAGACCTAGTTGATACCTGGGACAAATTTTTTCGTTTTCCACTATCTTGTTCCGTTCTGGACTTAGACTGGAAAAACCGAAGAAATTCGACCGATCTCGCGTTCCGAGAGGGGAGGAGATATCGAGACGCGGTCCCGCTGTAAAACGCTTCCCGAGACGAGGCGAAGTTTTTAGCAAGTCCACTTTTTTCGATTGCATATTAGCGTTGTAGATTGGACTTTTTCAGTTCACGGTTATGCGACGGTGCAGGCGGCTCAAAGTGGTGACTAGATCTCGTCGCTTCTCGTCCGTTCCCGACATCTTCGAAAATACAGCTTGCCGAAATTTTGATCAAACCTGACCTAACACATCATGATCCCTACCTTGATAATTCAATACACACATTATTGGTCAATTAAACTTAAACGAAAATCTTTATCTGTATGCAAACCAAAAGTAAAGAGAGAGATATACAAACTGAGTCAAAATCTGTAAAACTAAGTAAGACGTTATCCGGAGATAATAGTGTATTATAACAGTAATGAGGTTATCTGGTGCAAACTGATATTTTGAAGAATTAGCAAAATGTTAAAATAATCAATTGCCTCGAAACTGTCTTCCCATACATCGGTTATGTTTGTGGGGCCCAATACATAGCATGTACTATTTTTACACGTATGTACTTATTATACTGGTGATTTCCATTGCTACAGTTTGGTTTATAACTCAGATAGTACAGGGAGTCAATTTCTTAGAAGGGCGCACAATTTGGTCTGCATATATGTATGTATGTATACCACGAGTAATTGCCGTACGGGGAGGTATGCTTGCGACAGGTGCTAGTGCCTTCAGAGCGTGTCGTGCGTGTTGAAAGTACTTGGGTAGGTGCTGGTCTCTTACCAAAGTCAGAAACTACGTAGTGCGTGTTGCAAGTACTTGAGTCAAGTACTGGTCTCTTACCGAGGTCAGCGAGGGTATGGTGCGTGTTACAGGTACTTGCGTCAGGTGCTGGTGTCTTACCGAGGTCAGCAACGGTGTCTTGCGTGTTGAAAGTACTTGGGTTATTTGCTGGTATCTTACCAAGGTTCGCGAGGAGTGATAGATATTGCATGTGCTTCGGGCAGGTTCCTGTACGACAACGACAAGCAGCTAAAAGGTCAACAACTAAGATTAGATGATAGTGCTACTATAGAAAATATCTTAAAGGATGATTACAGTAAAGCTAGATTAATTGAGCATTTGACGCATTCGTTTCAAACAGCAGAAATCAACATTCTGGGATTGTTTTATTTAGTCCTGGAACGAGTTCAAACTCCGGCAAACTGTGTTCTATTACAAAGATTCAATCCAGGGGACCTTAAGAAATACTTGTGCACGCAGTTAATGGTTGCGACACAACATCACACATCAGTTCTTGGAATCTTTGGAAAATTATGAGAAAAAATGCCTACCGGTACTTGTCATAGCTTAAAGTTGAAATTGACTTATTGTGAAACCAGAGGGCGCTATCTGGTATCTAGGTATCTAGCAAATGATAGTTTCTTTTACCGTTGATTGACAACGCTTTTACCCATATGATAATCATGATGCTGAAATTATTAAGAGCGCGGTTTTGACGTTAGAATATAGTAGATGGCAGCACCGTCAAAAATCGAGTAAATAGTTTTTTATGATCAGATCATTTATTACTAACTTAAAGTTTCTAGAAAGAAGTCTACAAATGCTGCATACATGTACCTTTGTCAATGGCCAATAAAAATCTTGATTCGGGATCTATCAGCTAAGAAAAACAATACTTTTGTGCAGAATAACTTGTTTTATTATTTTAAATTTTAAACATTATACTGATAAAAAAAGTATCCATTTACTTGCCTTACTGTAACAACTACCTATTCTGAAAAGTTTGATGCATTTGAATTAGAAATAAAGATACTGGTTAGAAAAATCAAACATTCAATTATTAGGAAGTAACAGCAATTGACGAATGTAATGCGCAATAATGGAAATTATGAAAAGTATTATAATTTTAGTTCATCTATCTTCAAAGAGATGGCACCACTGTTTTGCAAGTTATGATAAGATTACATAGGGGAGGATTGTCAGCCATATGGATTTTAAATCTCGCGCTATTTTTAACCTTTCAATATATGATTGGATCAGCAATAGACGACATGCATTTTGGGGGTACAACGATCTGTCTCTTTTTTATAAACCATTTCTCTTATCTTTATTAATTGAAGTATTGTATTAATACATTAAAATTACCTAGATTAATAAAACATGAAAAACATGGTTTGTAATTAGTAAGAAAGAGACAGATAGTAACCCCAGGGTACGTCACATGCACGTTTTCTATTCAAACTTTGATTATATCAAAGAATTCAAGTAATTCTTATAGGACTTTAGGTCCTTGTTAGACAAATAACAACAATGACAATCCATAAGGTGCGTTTTATGGAAAAGTCTGATATTTTTATTTCTTATTTTTACATTATTTGGTATTTTTCTTTATTAAATAAGTAGTTTATTATAAACAAAATATTTTCATTATATATGTAATTTAGTTTATTATATTATATAATAACGTTGGTGTATTTATATACCTACCTGGATGGGAAAAGTAATAAATACCATTAGCATCAACTAGTAATGGTTAAATTTTAATTTTCAAAGGTCAGTGAAATTTCCTTTGAAAAATTTCAGATTTCAGGAAATTTTGAAATTTATATAAAATTTCTGAAATTTATGAAAAAATCGAAATATTTGAATAATTTCCATAAATACAATGTTATACAGAAACGAATGAAAATTTGATGACATTTTTCAGAAAATTACGAAAATGTGATGGTTATTTGCCGTACAAGAAGTTTAAAGTAGTGCTTTTTTAATGCTAGTTCCTGTAAACTAAAACGCCAGAGAAATATTAAAACAGTTTATATTTTAAATCTTTAAATAGAATAACAAGTAGGTAAGTTCAGATTCAATTTTTGTCATTTTCTTCTTCGGAAAATGACAAGGGCCCAACACTAGACTCAGTGTTATGGGTGGAATAGTCCTCATTTGAAGAACTTTCTTTAGGTTCTGAATCGCCTTTTCTTCTTTTGGTAGTTCTATTGTCGCTTGATTTAAATCTTTTCTGATTTTGATTTGATTCCTGGACAATCTCAGCTTCTAAAACACACAGAAGGCAGAATATATTTTAAGATTGAAATAATAAAAAGAACAGCTGCATTTCTTACCATTCTAAGAGGCTGTTTGGCCTTCGGATGTCTTTTTGGAGCGTACTCTCAACTTATAGTTATGAGAAATAAAAGTGAGCTATTGCTCTTTTGGTAGTTAATCTGTTTCTCTTGGCGCAATAAATCCTCCCTATTGTGCTATTTGTTCTTTCTGGCGATGTAAATGACGATGACGTAAGCATTGAAAGTATTCAAATAGCAACTCTTGCTAGCTGCCGACAATTAAAACTACCAACACCTTTCCACCATGTGAGTGCGGTTCTAAACTTTCAACCTTTTCTAAATCACCTCTTTATCCCACATGTTTTCTTTCTTCCTGTTTTTGGCGAGGCTGATCAAAACAATGCATCTATAAATTCGATACCATCAAGTAGTTCTACAGGACCTACGTTGACCTCTAAATCTTTAGGATCCAAAATATCAGTTTTTAAATGTATAGGTCGAACCGAGTATTCATGGCGTCGTGTGAACTTTTCAAAAATCATTCAAAAAAGTGTATAGGTTGCTGCTTTTTTTTTACTACATTTCCTTATAAATATGCAATTCTACGCGTAACTTATTAGATTTTTTTTACTTACTCGGCAATCATGTAGAATGCTAGTCCCACACTTAGGGCCGGTTGCACCGACAAAAGTTAAATACATTGGTTAAATCGACTAACTTTGGTTAGTTAATTAGGGTTAATATTCCTTAACCGAGATTAAAGTTTTCCTGTTGCATCAACACTTTTTTAGTTTTAGTTAGTTAACTCATGATCAAGGGTGTTTAAACAGTGACGTCATTGCAGTTCTACACCTGTTTATGACGTTGCGCGATACTATTGGTTATAGCAAAACGTGTTTCGAAGGTACCTCTTCCGGTCTCAAGGTTAGTTTATTTTCTGTTTAGTTCAGGGCCAGTTGCACCGACCTCGGTTAAATGCATCGTGGCTAACTTTAGTTAGACAACCCACCGTTAAGGAAAGTTTTGTTGCACCGACCGAAGTTTGTGTTAACCCAGGTCTAAGAAACCCAGATTAGCAAACTCGCGGTGGTTGCTGGTTTAGCACGTATTAACTAAGGTTAAAAGTGAAGGCGGGGAAGTTTGACGTATACATTACAGTAAAACACCTATTACATTGTTTACATATTGTGAATATTGAAAATATTACTGTAAATAGATAATACTTTAATAAAACTTCAATAAAGCTAGTTTCATTTTTATAAAATTTTAAGATTTCATAAAATCTTTTGCA
>VTPC01090255.1:0-30719 GCA_011009095.1 Ignelater luminosus | reverse complement strand
TTACTCAAAAACATATTTAACCAGTACTATTAAAAATTAAAAGTGACCATTTCTTTATTATGAACTTGGCCCAAGTGCCATTTAAATATTACCTGAAATATTCCCCGTGACATTTTACATTTTTTAAATACAATTAAGAAGTGATCGTGAACTATAATAAAGAATAGGACAATATTTATACAGACGAATCAAGCAGTTTTCTTCTTTTTTCCTCTAAGTAAATATATTAGAGTTAGACATCTTCTGGTTCTGTTTGAAACTATAATTACTTTAATCAATTTCAATACATACTGCGTCATCTATGGACAATTATGTTAACTGTACAAGCAAACCGTGTTATTAACTGGTGTTTTTAATCAAGAGGAGAATACACACAGATCGATTACACATTCTAAAAATAAAATTAACGAAAAATAAAGAGAAGGCCTTCTAATCGAACATTCTAAAAAACAAAAGAAAAAAGGAGATAAAGTGATGCAGTCTTTAATTATACACCCCGGTAGAATAATTAAAAAACATCACCTTAAGGACGATTTTTGAGTATTCAACTAGAGGGAATAGATCAATCTATATTATAGACTCCATAACATTAATTTGAGTTATCAAAATGAAGGTTTTCTTCAAAACGGAGCAAATAAATAATTTTCTTCTAACTTTTTTTTGCTGCCAGTATGCGTAAGTTATTATCTAGAAAATTCCTGTTCCAAAGGTTTTTTATTTTTATATGTCCATAAGTATTTTAAAATATTACCTGTAAGCTTTTTCAAATGTAAGAGATAATATTAATTACTTATCTTTCTCAACTTCTATTCAGTTTTTGAAAATGGAATCTTTTAGTGCAACAGTTGTTTATTTGTTGTGTAATTTGACGTGTAAGATCTCCAGATATTAACCCTGCAGATTACTAGTTGTAGGACTATCTAAAGAAAAGAATGTTTCTGTGTAGACACGAAAATCCTATTTTACTCGAAGTTTTATAAAAAAGAAAGTTAATTTTGTCAGTAAATTGTATAATTTAGAAACGATGTAATTATGTTTTTCAACAGATATATTTTGAAAAGGCAATTCCGTTAATAATGAATATGTCGACAACTAAAAATTCACATAACAGTAGATACCGTACAGTAAAAACAATGGAAAACATTCGATGTTCATATTAAACACAAAAATTTCATATCGCGACAAATCAGAGTAGTGTTACGAGTAGACAATTATAAATTCAAAATTAGAGAACATTTCAAAATAAATCTTTATGCTGGTAAAAAGAAGATTCTTTCTGTTATTATTATTATTATTATCAGTTTTGCACCTTATCTCAAAAATAACCAGAAATGGACTTATTGCTAGTTCATATAGTTCTGAGCATCTTATATGTATCTGCATGTATCTATGTGTGTATAAAGTGTTGCCTACCAAACGTTCATAGCTTGTTGAAGCAACTGCTAATGAAAATATTTTCACTTCATTTCCAAGAATCGAACAGATTTCAAATTTGATCCTTGGCACGCATCAATGTGTCACTTTCCACTAAATCCAAACTAAATCACCAAGATAAATCATAAGACGCCAGAAATGTGATTCATTATAAATTACCGTCTATCTTGCGCAACATAACGGTTAATTCATGAAACTGTTAAATTCTATGAAAGAAAAATGATGTCACGAATTTCGCAAATTATTATAATAAAAGTGCTAAAACTAAAATTGAAAGTAACCTTACGTGTGGACATATAATGTTAGTGCATACTGTTTTGGTTAACATTATAATATTTTGTGTGTTAAATAAAATTTACCTACCGCAAACAAACGAATAGAAGCGACCTTGGTGGTAAAAAACAAGGTTGTTCCTAATTTTTTGATAGACCTAGAATTCATTGAGTGGAAATAATGGTTGTAATGTTCATCGTATTTTCTTAGAAAAACATCAGACAAATCACGTAAAACTTTTGTAATAAGTTTCGGATCTTTAATAAAAAGTACCGGATTTAAATTTAATCCTGACAACAAAAAAGATTTAGATTTATTTTTATTAGTTAAAATTATATGGTGAATTTTGAAAAAATGCCCTCGGGCTCGTATGGGGCCTTTACTTGAAACTCTGCACCCCGTATACGAAAAACTAATATTTTTTTATTGTATAAAAACTAATTAAATAGAGGAAGGAGTTAATTTAGATATTTATATGGCTCCAGTTTTACAATTTCTAGGCAAGTTTTTTATTAATTAACACGTCTGCGTTTTTATCTTCTTCAAATATTAGATGAATTAAATTTTTTGTCCACCCGCAAGAAGCTGTGTCCGTGATATTTGTTAGCTATAATTAAACTATAATTGGTGACGGATGAGATGGATATTATTAAATAGGTACATGTGCCTTACAGAAGGCACGCGTATCTAATAATGCAACGTATTATTTGGTTTACCACATCCGACCCAAACAAATTAATATTTTAAAACTAACCAGTCCGAATTTTTTATATTTCCTCTAGAATTAAAGATTGTTAGGGTTTCTTGTTTAAATTATTATGAATCTCTGATATAATAGACAGTAGCAGGTGAACTAGAAATATATGACTTTTTAAAACCACCTTCAGAAATCAAAAAAGACCATTCACCCATCGCTACCATCATCAGACGACTAGACTTTGATAGTATAATTAAATAAATTTAAAATCCTACTTTTTGCTCGTTGTGTTTGAATATTACAAAAAGTCGGAAATTTACGGTAGCATTTTATTTCCTATTACAACATAAAGTTAACTCAGAAATTCCGGAAAATCAGAATGAGCAACGTCGGAAAGAAAATATAACATTTAATTGCTTTTTCTTTAGCATCCGGATACAAATCATTTTTCGTTACAATTTTCCAATGGTTCGTGAGTAAAGCAATTTTTTATATAATGATACACTAATTATTTTGTGATTTACTTTTGGTGAATCATATCAACTTTTATGGTAGAATTAAGAGTCGACTAATCATACAACTAATGTAAATAATTTATGTATAATCATTACAGTATTTTAAAATCATTTGCCTTCTTACGTTTTTCTATATCAGTAATGCACTTTTCAGTGTGACTTCACAGCTACATAATACAGTCATTTTCAGAACATATAAAGTGATGTTTACCTTTTGTACAAATGTTTTTCCACGTCTCAGGGGGATTGACATTCGTAACTGGTATTTAGGTGCAGCTGGGCACTGCTGGGTCCCTGTCTGTATCAAAATGCCATAAGACAGACAGTGCATCTTGCATCATTCACACACATCCCCCTTTGTTCAAACAATGACGATCGAGAATTTCTTGCAGGAATGATGTCGTATAGCTTGATATCATCAAATCAAGTTAAACAACAAGTCCTACGGAGGTCTGCAAGAAATTAAGAGAACCTTTTTATAAAACTTTTTACAAAACCTTTCAGTTGCAATGTGCTAGTCATAAAAGAACCTGTCTAGCACGTGATTGCTTTGGTGGGTAAACAAAGGTACTATTGGAAACAATTGAAACTAAAACATTAAATTTACACTTACACACTTTTAACTGCTGATGGTAGTACATCTTATGACCTTTATTTACCCACCACAGCTAACTCGAAAACGTCACGTAGACGAACCCTACATATAAGACCATTACATAACCTTGAATAGTTATTTACAAATCAGTTATTCAATTTCATTCTATTAATATCTGCTTTTAAGTTAATTTTAACATCATATTAGTAGTTTGTGTTGTGTAATGAAATATTACACAACCCTTTCAAGCATTCTTTTGACTTTTCGTGACAATTATGAAAAAATTGACATTTCATAATGTTAAAAGGTTATGAAAACTTTGACATTTCAAAACAAAATTAAATTATATACTTTAGATATAGAGTGTTTTGAAAACTGTCCCAGAGAATTGCAAAGCATGAAAAAAAGTTGAATTAACTGTAAATATTTATAGAAACTTCCCTAACTAGCAGATTTAAAGTAAAATTAACTGTTAGTAAGGAAAACATCATCGGTTCGAATAACTTAACCTACTCGACAAATTGATAACAGTGTTGCCAGACGTAAAAATATAATTTCCTCACCACTTTCCATTAAAAATCCTCAATTTTCCCCACTCAAGTAGAAATCAAATATGGTACATAGTTTTGTTCATGTAACATTCTTTTTTCCCTAATAAATATTTACTATACGATCCGTAAAGAGTTGTTTAAATCAATAAATTCTATCATATTACATAGTGTGATAGCCCACTTAAAAACTTGTTGAGTTATTGGAAATTAATTAAGTCATGTAGACATAACAAAAGAATGTATAAGGCAAGATAAAAAACAACTTCAAACAAATTTTAATTTCCGGGGAATTCCCCGAAATTGTGTAGTGAAATAACGTGGAAAAATTTTGTCAAAAACATTTCCAAGATAGAAATATGAGATGAAATGAAAACTTAATGTCAAGTTTATTTTACAAAATTATAGATCTACTTAATCGTTCTTACAACTCATTTTAAATATCTAACATATGTCTCGACTAATCGTTCTTGAATCTTGCAATATATCTAAACCCCTTTTAATTTGGAAAATCTAGATATAATACTAGAATGTTTGTTTAATTTTTAGGTCAAATAAAATATTTCTTCCATGGAAGTGGAAGAAGGTAGGGTTTCAAAAACGCAAGCGGCATTTTCTGGTTGTATTGCCAAAGATATTCTCTGTGTTAAAAACTGTTTTGATCTAGAATCGCCGGATATTTGATTCAAATTTGGGCCAATCGTATGAACTAAGTCTTGCGCTTCTTTACTCCAAGGACCAAAAGCCTCACTGCGAAAGCCACAAAAAAGTAGTTACTTTCTTTAATCACTTTATATTTTCAGTATTTCCTCTTGGCTGCTGCTTCAGCTGCATAACCGCTTTCAACAGCGGAATGTGCTACATGTGAGTCAGCAAGAGTATCTGTACAGGTGGCATCCCAAACCAAGTGTTGACCTCTACTCCAAGGAACAAGTGTCATACCATCAGGTCGCTTTCCATCGTCTCGAACCAGTTCACCGGGTTCCAGTAAACAAGGCATTCCCATCGATGAGAGTGAACGTTTTAAGATATCATTTAGTTCATTATGACGTAAGAATCGACCTGATCCTTTACCACAGTGTAGTCCATGCCTTCCATCAACACTCACTTGAGCACCACATATACAATTATACGGGCGACATACTGGACTACCGATTCGTAACGCGACGCAGACACGGAAGGAATTATTATCCATCAAAGTTCCAATATGTGATGATGGGATCGCTTGCAACCAAGCACCAGACTCCGGAAGTTGTAAAGCCTTCAAGCGTGCGATTTCTGTAAAACTATCAAAAGTGAACGTATTAACAATGATTCGTTGAATGTTAATTATATCCCAGTTTCGTTGATACGTTGGAAGAGTAGGAATGCTCGAAGGATTTAGTTCATTCCAAATCAGATGCTGATTTGGAAGTCATATCTTTCAAGTGTTGAGGAAGCAAGCCATCAATACCAGAAGCTGAACAGGACGGAAAGGAGTTGATGGCTTTTTGCACATCAGATGAGCAGACAGTTAAGCAATCGTGATTTTCCGAAGGAGGTGAAGGAAAACTGAGCAGCCGGGAAGGACTGGGATGTTTCTTCTTTAAATCAAAGTAAGTGTTTTCATCAGTATCTGCCAAAGTATCATTGGAACTGAGAAGTTTGACGGCACCTCGAATGTCGAAGTCAGCTACTTTTGCCGTTACTCTTTTATTTATATTGGATGAGATTTTCTTCGACTTTTGAGGTTTAGGCAGTGAGCAAGAGTTGATGTTGTCCTTTACCAGCGATGTGAGCGAACCTTTTGTTTTGATTTTTCAGGAATTCGAAAGACTTTGTAAGGAAACAGAAGAAGTGCCTCTCAAGCATTCAAGTCATTGTTCTTGATACAGTCATCCAATGTATGATTCAACTTTTGTGCAGCCAAATGTCTGGCTCTCTTAGGAATTCGACGTAAGATTAATTAACTTAATTAACAAAAAGGTGATGTATTTGAAAAATTCCCAATAAAAGGTATAATTCCCCACATCCTCACTTTTTCCTAAACCTTTAACAATTTCCCCACATATGAGAAAAAAATCTCCCACGTCTGGTAACCTTGATTGATAAAGATTGCGAATTAACATGACAATACGTACGACTCTAGTTGATTAAATAACAACTAGCGACACCGTCAACTCTAAGCTGCAAAAATTACTAAAATGTTAACGTGAGAAATCCAAACTGTTATCAATCATTCTGGATCACTTGGTATATGTATTGCATACAGGGATCTCATCTGAAAATATCTTAAACAAATTTCATTTATTTGGGAACAAACCATTTCTTGGTTCCTGCTCACAAAATAGTGAAAAATATCCAGCAAGCAGTTTCTGATGTCTAGTTCACGTGATTTATTAGTCATCAGTCACGTTGGAAAAACGTCAAAATTTCACAATTCATATTACATGTCATATCAAGATTTGAAAAAGACGTTATTAAATAGCGATGTAGACGTTTTTTAAAGTTATATTAAAAAATGAAAATATGTTACTCTGCTTGCTGAGTACTGCTTTAATTAACAGTTTTATGAAACCTCGTCATTTCCCGGAATATTACAACCGTACACTTGCAACGCCATTGGTGTTTGTCTCTTTTTCAGATTCAGATGATCTTGTGGAAGTTCGAACAGGAGAGTGTTGATTCGTGATTGACCACTCGATCCACTGAGCCAACATAATGAAGTAACGATAACGACAGATTAACAAATCATGAATACGATAAAATAAAACATATTTAGTAGGAACTTACATCTGTCATTTTAGAATTTCACGTAATTCTTAAGAAAAAAGGGTCATGAGAATATGTTCAGAAATCAAAGGTTGATTCTTTTTTGTTGGTAGAAAATCTCTTTTGAGATTTCTTTTGTGGCCGATTTAAAAGACAGCACATGCAAGATGTAGGATGGTATGCTGTCGACGTTCTCTGAGACTATTGTTTAACCGATTTTTGCGCCCCCCTATCTGTGCGCCCTGATGTAGTCGCCTCATTGAACGCTGGGATCTAGGAGACTTGAAAAATCTAATCTTACTCTAAAACAATGCAATCTAAAAAAACATAAACCAGTAAAATTTGCAAGCAACATACTGCATTCTTTATTCCCCGGTTGTTCAAGAGTATTGACCACACACCTTAGATAATATGGCGCCTCATACGTTGAAATCCGATGTTTTGACGCACTCTAAGTGCCAGAGTGCTGTTGCCAAATTATAGCACATTACTAAGTATTTAAAATGATTGTAAATTAAGTGTTTGATGTATTGATGATGCTCTTGAATGAAAGAGGATGCACAATTGATACAAATAGAACAGTAACATAAACGTGAATGTAAAGAAAATAAATCTGTGTAAATCTTCAAGTTGTTTTGCCGGTATGGTGGCTTTGCGTTTTGGAAAATAAGTACAATGTATCCCAATGAAATGCCCAATTGAAATATTTCCATAATTAGTTAATTTGTTAATTCGTAATTTTAGGGGACGTTTTATGTGATAAACCATTCAGCATTTGCTTCACCCTCCCCCTACCTACTATTCCAACATAAAATATCTTAAATATCAACTACGGTCGTATAGTAAATATCTCATTTGAAAAGGCTTTCAATCTTCTATACAACCGTTTAGAGTTTCTTGGTAACCGTCATGCCAAAAAATTAATCTTTTTGTTAAGGCAAGTATTCAGAATGTGGTTTTTAAGACTCGAATCTGCCCCTCCCCCATCACGACCCTTCAAATGTCGTAGTTATTCTGTTGGGCAATGTTCTGAAAATAATCTTTACCCTAACAATGAAAATAGAACAAATAAACATGAAAATTCCAAACCTTTGAGTCAGATGTTTTTTGAAAATATTTATATAGAGACGTTTCGCAGAGAATGCAAAAGTGACCTGAATGAATAACCTACGCAATAGATAGGTATCGACCTGCTGCTCGTTAACCCATCACATTTATTTTAGGTTCGTTCGAACGACTGTCTTTGGATTACTTCTGGAATTCGTGATATTGGTTGGAAATTAAATCTCTGTCTTGGAATGTTGTAATGTGATTGGTTACCAATTCCGGAAGTTTAGTTGTTAATCAGCCTTTATAGGCAAAGACATCGGAGATCGTTGCATCAGCACCTATTGAATTCCATTTCCTAATATCGTTTTTTTGACGTAGGTAGTCTATATTAAGTCGGACAGCGGGTTGTAAGAACTTTGGTCCATGGTTTTACAAAAAACTTTTTAATATTCCAAAGGCCTTTAAGTTCATATGCACATCAAGAACATGTAACTTTATTATTGAAAATGTAAAGCAACACATGTTATAAGACAAAGATAACTTTATATGAGGACCTTATTAATTTTTAAATTTGACAAATCCGAGGACAAAGTAAAAACTGAAGCTTAAATAAGCTTTTAATAAAATATCTCCCAAAAGCCAAATATATTCACCAGGTGTGTACGTTGTGTTACTGCTGAGAAGCACAAACTCTCGAAATGTAAGAAATGTTAGGCTCGTCTTTCCGCAACCTTTCTGAGTAGAATTGACATCTATACTGCACAAAGGAAATGTTGCGTTTTTTTAACGCCTCTGGCCACTTTCACTAAAGCAAATCAACATATTTGTACTTTCCGTAGATGGAAGAACTCCAATCAAAAATGGCATAAGAAAAATCTTATTCTTGCTTCTTTACCACCGTCTTTTTGACAATGGTATCACGAGGCAAATGCCCAGATCTGTTCTTCGAGAATTCAACATTTTTTGAATTGTTGCAGGCTGTAGTCGATGAGGGCTTTCTACTAAGAATCTCCGAAGGTGACCACAGTCATTATATAATGTTGTGAGACTTATTAGTAAATGCCATAAAGCTATAAGACAACAATTGTCTTAAGATTTGGATTTTAAGAATGCCTTTAAGGCCTGAAACAGAAATTATGATACAATAACATGTTACTTATTAGAACCCTCCATCAATTTTTATAAAACAAAGATAAAACCTAAACGCATTTAAATTTAAATCTAATAACTTTTCTAAAGAAATCTTTCAAAATTAAGTTGAACTACTTATTTATGTTTATATGTTCCGTACCGACCGTATCGTATCCAATATTTAATTTGCATGTAGATTCCTGTTTCTTTTCTTAGAAAATAGTATGAATTCTATATGTTCTTTTTTTAATGCAAAATTAAAATATTCCTTTATTAACAAAAAGGAAACAACAAGAATCTGCATAATATTTACATTATGCTTAAGTAAAGAAGTTACGAAACAGGTTTTTAAACTAATTAACATTTCGTGCTAATTTAAATAAAACACTGTAAATGATTTAAAATATAATGAATGAAATTTCCCACTTAACTACATAACAGTTGCCGCAATTAATAAATAATTATAGCTAGAATGTCCTACTGTGAATCACTAGGCATCTATTTTAGTCTATTTGTATTAACCATAATCATAAATTAATTCAGGGCGATTGTTAACAAACAATCTATACACATTACAGCATTTTGTAGAGGCCACTTGATTATATACATTGATATCATCATGAATCAACAGAGCCTAATTTTTATTTGATACTAATATCACCGTTAATTAAGGTTTCCAGTTTCCATCGCTGAACATTGGTTAAACAAACGAAAAATTAATTATAAATTAATCAAATTTTAAAAATGTAAACAATTTAATGAAAACAATTTAGAATTTTACGCTTAGGCTAGGTTACAAAATGACAATCACTGTTCTCTTGTTTTTTAAATCAGAACAAGAAGTTTATTTATTCAATTGTTAAAGATTGTTATTTTATTTTATCAAAAATTATTATTTAAGAAATAGCAATCTTACTGTTGGTCTCTTTCCTTAATCTGTTTGATTCTAACAGCATCTAAAGCTCCCACTGAATCATTTGGAAACACTGTAACAAGTTACAACATTGATTGCAACGCACAGTGATAAAAAAGCCAGGTAGGCTCATTTCGATTTCATCCCTTCAAGTCAGAATGGTTATTCAAGAGGCTTTATGTAGGCCACTAAGTTATATTTGATTACTAAAAACAGGCTCTTCACTACATCGCCAGTGTTGCCATTATCAACATTGCCAGCACTGTAGCCACTGACGTCATCATGCTCTGTAATGCTATTTACCTTTTCCACTCTTTTCGCAAACAATTAAAACTGGCTTATGAGAAAATAATTTGTTCAAGAAGTTTGCTTAACTTTTCCCAACTAATTGCAACGAACTGAGTATTACCCAAAAAAAAGATTTGCAGCAAGTGTTAAAGTGACACAAAATCGCAAAACTAGTGAGCTGTTAAAGAAGACAATTAGCAGAAGTTTTAAATTTCCAAAGTATGGAAATTGAGCATTTTTCTATTCATGAGGAGTACTGCCTTAGAGTTCCACATGAGTGCTTCAATTGAAGTAAGCTTGATGTGGCTCAAAAAGCACATTTGCATTTTTTTGGCAAAACTCGAGAAGCCTGATGGTCTCTAAAAATCCAACCGATTCCAAAACCTTAAGCAAACCAAAAAACTTGATTGGTTCAAAGAGTCTAGGTCGAAAAACCTGAACCATCTAAACAGCCTGGACCTGATCGTTCTGAAAAGATCATAAATCGATTTAAGCCTAACATGGATTTGAGATCTAACTTAGAGATCATTGCTTTTCTATGTGTCATGTTTGAAATAATAAATCGCTCAACCAAGTAAGAAAACCTAAGAAAAAATCTAAATGGCCCAAAAAAAAATTCAGTCAGTTCTAAAACCCTATTCAGTTACTAGATCGGACTATCGATTAATTCGAGAACTCTGAGATATTTTAGCAGTAAACCTTGGTCCAGTCTGAATCTAGATTTTTTGGGCTGCTCAGACTTGTGCAAATTCTTACGTTACATAGGCGGCCATTTTTATTTTTTGGCGACTTTTTAGAAAAAAAAAAAGCGTTTTTAAATATATTCTGTACTTTCATGATTTTTGATATAAATATCCGTGCTGTGGTGCACATTTTCTGAGGACCATCAGTTTTCCAAAAAGCACAACTCAGGCCAAATAGAGATCAGGAGGATTCTAAAATTTTGAATTCTGAATTTTCTAAGAATACTCATGATTTCGATTTAAAGTGACCGGGGCATCGCCTTTACCACAAGGGGATTAAGTTGGCACAAAGCTTTTCCAAGAATTTTAATAGCCTTGTTGAACCAACAGAAAAGAGCTAAGACTACTCCCTGATAACAGCTCAGAGTAGTACCTTTAATTATTCTCCATCGTACAGTTTTGCTGTTATAAAATAAAATTACAGCAAACGTTACTGAAAAATCTTCAAAAGTAGCTCACTTGAAACGATTACGACTCTGACGAGTCATTAGAAACGGAAAGCATCAATTACATTGTTATCAGAATTGAAGAATTTGTTAGATTTAGATAAGTTTTATTACCTCCACATCTTTTTCAACAGTTGGTCTCTCTTATTAATGCAAAATTTTGTTTCGTTATTGCAGCAGGTGCAGCGATAAAATATGCACAACCGGAGCGAAGCCTGCGGGGAGTCGGAAGTTGTGTAACGTTATGTAAATCAGTTTTACCAGTTACCAATTAAAAGAAATTATTTTTGTTTTGTTGGAGCTTTGCTGCAGGTGATAAAACATAGGATTCCTAGTTTAATTTGCTGCAACCCCTTTCTATTGTTTCATAACGGTCAAAAGTAATATATCGAGTTCAGGTCATGAGTGTAGAAGAAAACGTTTTTTCGGTTTTGAACTTGCCAAACGACAATCAACTAAAACATCGTTAATTTTTGTTTTCTTAGGATAAAAGAAAAATAATAGTAATATTAGTAATAATAATAGTTGTAAATGAAAATAATCAGAGAGAAGTTGTTCTTGTTTAGGCGCCTAATTTATTATTGAAGGGAACAAAGCAGATGTAAAAATTGTTTTCCGAGAATAGACAACATAAATCACACACGAATAGAAATTTTAGTTTTTAATCTTTAAATGCATGTGTTTTTTTAAATTATTTTTTAAACAAAATTAATTATTCTAATCTGGCTTTAGTTAAATATTGCAGGTGTTCCTACAAAATTGCATTTAATTATGAGCGCCTTATCCAATTTCAAGCAATTTTCTTAATTGCATTGCACACTAAAAGTATTCATAACACGAAAACAATTATCGTTCTTCAGAAACAGTTCTCACGCATCAGATTAAGAAAGATAGTCATTAAAGATTATCGACTATAGTTTGTGATAATAATAAGGGTGCCATATGAATAGTAATGAATAAAGTAGCCAGCGGCGTAACGCATTACTTGGTAGTGGGTGCCCCTGAGAACATTCCTAAGGAGCTACTCATGAGGACCATCTCTCTTGATTATTAGCATACCGGCCGCATTCCAAAACACACGGAACGGGATCTCGCGAACACTTCCCGCCCTTAACAGAGCGCGGATTTTCTGGAATTCGATACGTCATCAATGAGAGTTGAAATTCCTTTCAAGTCCAAATACATCCATCTACGGATTGTTGAAAAACTGTTACATGTTTTTATACACAATCAAAAGCGGTAGAACAGCACTGATTCAGAGGTTGCTAGTTAGTTGACATAAGATAACTATCCTCACATTCATGTTTGATTAATCTTCGAATTCTTTTACATTAAATAAAAATAAATGATTGAGATTTTAAGGTTATGATTTTGTAGAAATTCCTGTGGTTTTGAATGAAACATGTGGTGTAATACTTTTATAACTTAACTGAGAGGTTATAAAAAGTTCTGTACTAAAATGGTATAATCTTCTCGTTTTTATCATTCAGTGTAATTTATTATTACAAATACGATAAATTTAACCTTTTTGTAAAATTTTTTTATGTTTTAGTATATAATCTTCTTCAGACATGTAGAGTATAGTTTTATAGCATTACCTATTAATAATAAAAGTAATAAAGAAAAAACTATATAAATGGCTTTTATGTTTTTTTTTTGTTTTATATTATCTTTTGCGTTTAGTTTATGGTAGTCTTATGACACAAATTGCTGCATACAACGAAATTGTGAACTCCATTTCAAATTGTTATTTATAAATTATATTTTTTAAACTTTTAATACAAATCTAAGTAAAAGTAAGATTGCGAATAATATATGTAAAAGAACACCATACAATATAGTTTGTATAAAATTATTGGAACAAATACGTATAGAGAAGGGAAGAAAAATCTGGGTGGATAATTGCGAATTACGATAGTATGTTTTTGTTATAGTTCTTTGTTCCTTAAATGTATAAAGGGTTTTTATAGAATTTTTGTTGGCAATTGGTATCAGACAAACACAACAAGCAGTACTTAAGTTTTTAACAGTCAAATAATTTTGAATTGTTATATCAAATGGTTAAAAAGTTTGCATCTTAAAATCTGAATGTGAAAATAGTAGTGCAGGTCGGTAAAGTAAAAGAGTCCTATTCTGACTGGATGAGAGTATTCGATGATTTATTCGCAATACTGCTAATTTTGCTGCCTTTCTGAAATACCCAACTTCAAAAATTCCTTTTTTTTTAATTTAATTTTGGTTATCACAATGGACAATACATTCTATTTTGCTATAGGATATAAAATTTACTAGATAACCCTACTGCAAATAAAAGCTACGTTTTTTCTCGATAAAAATCAAGTATTTTTTTTAAATAAATTTCTTTCCTAAAGCGCACCGTTTTTAAGATACAGGGTGTCAGAATTTAATTTAAAATTATATGTTTTCCCAATATTTCAAAAACAAAATGAAACATCACGATGAGATTTTCTACATGTTTGATGTCTCTATTAAAAGCGGAGAATACGAGGTCTGTTCAAAAAGTATCGCGAATTTTGAATTTCCACGGGTTACGTATATTCGATTTTCGATTTTTTTGTGGCGTTATGTTGGTACTCATGTCCCTCACTTATGCCGACAAGTTCGGCCATTTTGAATGTTCAGTTAATTTTAGACAGCTGTTTTATTTGGACGCGTTTTGGCTCGTCTTCGATTTTTGCCTATTCCAAAAAATGGATCAAAGAATCTGTATCAAATCTTGTGTGAAAAACAAAATTAGGTGCGCGGACGCATTCCGAATGTTGACAGTGGCATATGGTGAAGCTACCTTGGACCGAAGCAACGTTTATCGGTGGTACAGAATGTTCTCAGAGGGCCGAGAAGATGTGAACGACGAAGAGCGTGCTTTTGGTTTTGTTACAGTTTTCTTCGATTGCAGGGGCGTGGTGCATCATGAGTTCTTGCCACAGGGTAGAACGGTCAATAAGGAATATTACCTGCAAGTTATGCGCAATTTGCGCGAAGCAATCCGCCAGAAACGCCCGGATTTGTGCCGCAGCCACCGTATTCCCCAGACCTGCCCCCCTGTGACTTTTTCTTGTTCCCGAAACTGAAGAGGCCCATGAAAGGACGACGCTACGCTACGATTGAGGAGATAAAGACGGCATCGAAGTGGAGTTGAACAAGATCACAAAAAATGATTTCTTGAAGTGCTTCGAGGATTGGAAAGAACGTTGGCACAAGTGTTTAATATCTGATGGGGATTACTTTGAAGGGGACAAAATAGATATTCATGAATAAATAAATAATTTTTGAAAAAACACAAAATTCGCGATACTTTTTGAACAGACCTCGTAATGCTAAAATACGCTAAAACATTGCTACGTCATTAAAATTTCTTCATTTCTGAAATGTGTGATTGATTTGGAACAAAAAGTTATTTTTGTGTTTTTTTCACAGGATAAGAATTAAATTTTTCATAACCTTTTAAGTTTAACGGCCCATGGTAAGGTCATACGTCATCTCAAAAACAGGATGCAATTATTTGCATCACATTCCTTTACAAAAAATAAATTTCTTGTTTTTAGTTAAACTTTGGCACCTTGTACACTACATACGTTTGAGGGGAAAAAAGTTATATGACAAGAAATGTTTAACTTCTGTCGATGAATGCGATGCAAATAATTATGTTTTTGAGATGATGTATGACTTTACCATAAGACGTTGAACTTCAGAGTTTCTGAAAAATCCGCTTCTACGGAAAAACGCAAGAGTAACTTTTTTTTCAAATCGATTACTGATTTCGAAAATTAAAGAATTTTTTAATGTTTCAATGACGTAATAACTTTCTTTAATGTAGAAGCTAACCCACCATTCTCCGCCTCTGATAAGCATATAAAATGCAAAACTACGTAAAATAGTAGATACCTTAGAATAACAAACATGTAGAAAATCAAAATATTGAGAAAACAAAGAATTTCAAATGAATCTTGAAAACGGCGCATTTTGGGAAAAAGAGCTATATGACAAAAAAAGTCTTGGTTTTTGTTGAGGAATGCACCTGCCATATATTCGTACTCTTTTCTAAAATACCCTGCAAAATGATAACCTGCTCAATGGAGATGCAAAGCTTACAATTGGCCACATTAGTGTAAAAGGATGCCGAAGAATTGTAGGACTTATTTTAGGTAATAAATGTCACAAACAAATAAAAAATTATTTAATTTCCTTTCAGAAGGATTTAAGAAAATTATGGCGTCTGATGAAAAAATCCGAATTAATTTGTTTTGAAACTAAGTGTTTTCTCGTTTAGACCAGTTTTCTTGGAAATTAATAGAGATGTTAGAAAAAACGCATTAACCTAATTCTTAATGATTCTATTGGTTTTTGTTTCAAATGTTACAGGATTGCAATGAAAACAGTTGTAGTAACTGTTGAGTTGTTCTTTGCTTTACATCATACCATTTTCCGTAGCACACTTTTCGATTTCTTCTCTTTGCAATTTTCTTAAAATCTATATTTTGTGACTAATGTGAACTTTATATGAATGAAAGACTTATAAATACTGCCTGAACCTAGATATAAAATAAACGAAATCTATGATATGCTGGATCAAAGATGGGAACGGTAAAGTACCTTGATGAATCGACTACTGATAAAAAAAGTACAGTTCTCTATGCGGAAAATAATTAAACAATTAGCTACAGCTGTTTTCACTTCAATTTTTGCTACAGATTATTTAGTTTTTTTTTTGCTTTTGCTATACACGTATTTGATCTGATTAGATCACGTTACGGGAAAATGGGAACTAGTGACCCAGAGCAAAAGTTTTACCGTAACTTCGATTTCAACTGTCACCTGGCTAACTCGGCAGTATACTTCGTGAGTGGCCTATTATCAGAAAACAAAGTAAGAAAATGGGTCAGAATTACTGGGTGCCAGTGACAATAGTCGATTATCTCTAAACAGCAAAGCCTCGTCTAACTCCACTATGTAGACGTTCTGGTAAGCTTAGTAAACTCGATAATGCTTTCTTCATGTCAGTAAAAATAAACTTAAGTGGTACACTACTAGTGCATCACGTACAATCTAACTCAAAACGCGTACTTTGATTTTAACATAGGTGCAGGATCGACGAGAGGCACAACTTCCTAAGCACTGTTGTGAATTTGACAAGTGGCTGTCCAAAAGTTTATCACTACAACTTCTAGTGCGAAGTCTTTAATCTGATTAATTAATAACCAAATGGCTACCTTAAGAGTTCACTTGTGGAACTGTACGTACTAGAATGACCTGAAGAGCGCCTTTAACCTAACGCATTGGTAGAATCACATATAGTACAGGGGCGGATCCAGACTTCCATTTTTGGGGAGGGGGTCACGGAGTTATTTTTGTAAGGGGGATGCATAACCGAACATTATTCGTTGTTTTCAAATATCGTATCTAATTTTATATTATATTTGTATATATTATATATTTCTTCTTATCCATTTGATCACCTTACAACTTTAGAACAAATGATATATTAATATAATCTATTTAGATGATAAATTCAACTCATCTTTTAGAACTTTTCGCAAATCTTGCAATAATTTTCTCCACGTCAAACTGAATCTGGCGGTGAATATGCAGCAAAGCTAGACGAGTGAGCCTTTCCTCCTTCAAGGTTGCCAAGTTTTGAGCCGCTGTAGAGCCGTAATTAAAAAACAAGTTCATGCTTTGGGATCACCCTTGGATCCGCGCCTGATATGGTAGAAATTCCTCCAGCTTTATTATAGTTGAGAACACAATATTAAAGGCAGGTACAATAATAATTCTCATAAATGATGGACGGGAGTCGATAGGTAAATCTGCGTAGGACAAGAGATCACGATGACATAATCCGTGATTCAGATTTGACGAGATATGATCAGAAAAGACCAGCGATAGATGATAGTCTTTCCAACACAACAACAAAAATGAAAACTATGCTATGCTATCCATGATATACGGAGTGTGTTGCCTACCTAGTAGTAGCAACTTAAATAGGGCACACCGCATATAATTCCGGCGTAGTTCAATAGAAAAGACACCGTTACCTCCCTTAACGGTAGAAAAGTGGAACGCAAGTAGGGAAAACTATCTAGTACACCTTTTAATGTTCGAAATAGTAACCACATTCTAAATATGATATTTTTACGGGAGAACATTCTGAATTTATAACTAATCAATCTTAGTTGAGATTGTCACCTTTGCATTACATTATTATTTAAGTACATTTTTAATACGTCACAAACTAATTACTTTTAAAATTAGATTATGATTATCCTGTAACCTTAAATAGCAAAAACAAGAAGTAGTTTGTAAGAACACTATTATACGAGGGTGGTCTGAAAAGTTTTCGACCTCAACGTGAAGATGGCAGCACTCGTAAATAAAAGCTACTGAATTTCGTTGTTCATCTGTTGACAGTTACTCATCAAAGTTTCAGCCATTTTGGACGCGCAGTTTTTATGTAACAGTCGTTTGAGTGAGTTGATGTGAGTTTTTTTTGTGAAAATGGACAAAATCGAGTATCGAGCTGTCATTAAATATTTGTTTTTGAAAGGCAATACGCCTTCGCAAATAAAAGATGAGTTGGATTCTGTGTATGGGGACTCTGAACCATCATTTACCACAGTGAAATTTTGGGCTGCTGAATTTAAACGTGGCCGTAAGAGCTTGGGAGACGATGAACGTTCGGGACGTCCAAAAACTGCAACTACCGACGAAAACATTGCCAAAGTTCACCAAGTGGTGCTAGACGACCGCCGAATTAAAGTGAGAGAGATAGCAGAGGTTATGAACATGTCAAAAGAACGTGTTTGTCACATATTAAATCAACATTTAGGCATGAGAAAGCTGTCCGCGCGTTGGGTGCCGCGTTTGCTCACGTTAGACCAAAAACGTGTTCGAATGAATATTTCCAACGCTCTTTTGGCGCAGTTTAGGCGAAATAAATCCGAGTTTTGGCGCCGATTAATTACTGTAGATGAAACTTGGATACATCATTATACGCCCGAAACAAAAATACAGTCCAAACAGTGGACTGCAAACGGGGAACCGGCTCCAAAAAAAGCAAAAACTGTTTTTTCGGCTGGGAAAGTGATGGCGACTGTTTTTTGGGATAGTCATGGAGTTATTTTAATCGATTATCTTCAAAAAGGAAAAAACCATTACAGGAGCATACTATGCATCATTACCTGACAAGCTGAAGGCAGAACTTGCGAAAAAACGGCCACATTTGCAGAAAAAGAAAATCCTGTTTCACCAAGACAACGCACCGTCTCACATCTCAGCTGTTGCCATGGCGAAAATCCACGAATTACGGTTTGAACTGCTTGATCATCCGCCTTACTCACCAGATCTAGCCCCAGGCGACTTCTTTTTGTTCCCTCATCTAAAAATTGCGCTCGGAGGACAAAGATTTTCGTCAAATGAAGAGGCAATCACCTTCGTGAACAATTATTTTGCAGAGAACAATGCCGAGTACTATTTGGACAGGTTACAGAGATGGGAGCATCGCTGGGAGAAGTGTGTAGAATTACAAGGAGACTATGTTGAAAAAAAAAATTTTCAGAAAAAATGTCTTGTATCTTTGTTAGGTCGGAAACTTTTCAGACCACCCTCGTAATGTTCTCGTTATTTAAAATATGCACTAACAAAAACAATGAAAAGAAAATGGCAAAAATGTAATATCCTTCTCGATTTCTATATTAATGAAAAAAAAACGTTTACTTTACCAGACAAGAGTTTTTCTAAAATCTGATTAAATGTTAATTCTTCGAATTGGTTTTCTCTCTTCTCTGTTTATAAACTAGCATAAGTAACAAAAACTAGTTCCATGCGAGAACTGGCCAATTTCTAACGAACTCGGTTAGTCATGAAATATTAATTAAAGATAATGTCATGATTAGATGCGTGTATTAATATTATGCACCTTTTTTACTTACACACCCGGATTGTAAATATTGCGATAGGATACACACGATTTTTCTATTATCTTATTTATCTAGAAATTCTGTCTAATTAAAATTAAAGTTAGTTCTAAACCAATAAGAATCATCTTTGTCCAAAAAGAAGACATTTTTGGATAATGTTGATTAAACCTGCCACTATTCGGCATCGACACATCATGAATAATGACTAGTGAATTATCTAATTACTACAGCCGCTGAGAAAAACTGGCATAATTTGCTTACCATTACGTAGTTTAGTGAACTGATTTGGATATAACATTATTAGTAGTATTTGTAGCATGATTTACACATGCAAAATTAGGTGTTCTGATTTTCTTCAGCGGTGATAATACCTACGTATGTGTTTTTACTTTCTAAAAACATATCTTCTCTGCTTTTCTCTTGTTAATAGAGACTCTACCAGGACTACTACTAGAGCGTCTTAAATCAGCTCACTTCTGGCATGTGGCGATGTCTAGTTAGTGGCTACATTAAAGACCATCTTCTTACGTCATGAGCTCTGACGCTTTGACTGGAATTATTACAAAACTCCATTTCAAACAAAAACTGGCTAAAGAAAAATTACTATGTTCGGTTAGCTCAAAATTTTATCAAGACCATTCTCCTTCATGGTAATGTTGACTTTCCTTTTTTTATTAAATCATTCTCCATAATATCGTTAATACTGCTAAAAGTTTCTAGATGTAACAAATTCTTTCGTGCTTTGTGCCTGTATCATCGACTAAAAACAAACAACCAGAGTGTATGTGATATTCTCTTTTCCTTTATCAGAAATCTAGTCATCTTATCACTTTTTTGGAAATTGGTTGTTTTGATATAGTCCAAAAGCAAACCGTTGTATTATTATTCACAGTGCATTTCAGGTTGTCATCTCTATTCTCTAGATGCTTCCATTCCTACAAAACTTCAGTGTCTTATCGTAAATCATTATTTCATATTATTTAAATCTTTGTAGCTCGAGTTAGAGCAGCATGTCGGAGGAGAACCATGAGAGCTGATGGGCTCTGCCACAAAGGCACCCGCAAATAAAATTTTCAGCCCTAAATCATAAACGATCTTCTCTTTGTAGCGATGGCTTTGCAAGAATTGGTTGAATCGGATTCTTGTTTACTAAATGGCGGAGGACGAAGAAGAGCAAGCATAATAAAAAGAAGAACAATTTCAAAAGTACCATCAGATAACTGACTTCACCAAACTAACGTACAACAATCTTAATTTTTGAATTCCTCGTTGAAGAATCTCAACATTTTACAAGCAATGTTCAACCGTTTCTTCATTGTTCGGCTTCTTCCTGTATCTACCTTCAATGCTATTTAAAAAGTTTTTCTTTTTTTGTAGTCCCAGAAAGTTTCTAGGCTTGGATAACTTTTTATGCGGCTTTTTTCTTTTTAATTTTGAAAGTTTGACATAGTTAATAAACATAATATCTTTTCCTTGTTTTTCTTTTTAGAAGTACCGATAAATCAACTTTGCTTTATAATGGTCGTCCAATTTAGCCTTAAAGTCCGTGTTTGTTTTGGCACTAATATTATATTTTTCGATCTGATAAATGTTTGGAATTTTTGATTTTGGTTCTACTTGATCTCCAAAGTTGCTTGGTTCAGAAGCCTCTGAACGCCCAGTCTGGGCCAGTCACTAGCATACTAGTTTACGATAAGCTGACTCGCAAATGACATATCGGTCGACAACCATAACTGGCATTGAAAAAAAAAAAACGAATGGAACAAAGACAAGATGAAAATGAAAAAGAAAAGACAAGAAGAAGAAAAGGAGGAAAAACATTAGTATCAGGTATTGCGATTGCGAATACAATCGATAATGGCATTGATTGCATATGCAGAATCAATAATTTATGGAGCCACCCTGGTATGACATGTTTACATAACAGAGATTACTTAATTGTGTTTCATGTAATATTTCTAGAGATGTTCTTTCTCTGAGTAAAATTTTACATAATTGGTAATATAATTGATAATATAATCGACAATGTAAATGACCTACATAAATAAGCATATTATCGTCATTCCCCCATTTATTTTTTCTTAATACGCGGAAAGGATAGATAAATTACAAGTTACTCCTCCTCTAAAAAGTTCACTAACCTTTTGGTATACTATCATTACGGCTCCTTTTATCTTTAGAAAATCGTTTTTGTGTTTCAGTTCTTCGAAAATCGAATACAATATAAATTCTAATTCTAAAAATAAAAAATGCACAATAATGGTTGAATATTTTCCAAGACTTAAACCAACTTAAAAATCAGGACCGTATCACTTTATCTTTTAATTAATTATTTAATGAACAGGCGTTATTTTTAATGTAATCGGAGGTATTGTGAAAATTACAGATATTAAAAATTAAAATGATCAAGATTTATTAGAAAATTTTGTTTTCTTAAAGCTTTCTCGTAATTAAAAACTTGGGTGGGCTCTAGTTATAAAATTACTTTCGCAACTTAGATCTAAACAAAACGCAATCCTGTTAGGTTACGTAATTTTAAGGACTTACTAAATTCTTAACATATTTGTGGTTAAACGTTAAGTGAATGACATTCTGTTTAATGTTCTTATGTGAAAATTTTAACGATAACATTGCTAAATCGAACTTCCAACCCAACAGGGAGCCCAAGTCTTTTGAAAACGTGGGTGGTAAGACTGCACGGTAAAACTTACTACCGCAATAAAATAGCGTGGAAGTAATAAATTGACGTATGGTGGCTCACAAGGTATCTCTAAAAGCGGTTTAATAAAATATAAGAATCAAAAAAGGTAAGAAGACACACAGAACGATAAAGAGGTTGCTGGATTTATTGCAAACTTAGGAACTGGATTTAGTTTCCGTGAAACCGAACGCGCGGCTAGACAATAAACTGCCATCGCAATACATTATTTATCAAACTCTGACGTTTTATAAAGCATGTAATTAGGTTTCCATCAGAAGCATTGCCGTTTTTGAAAGTAATTCCTGGAAAAGCGAGATCAGTCGGCGCGCCAGTTGACGCGGCGCAGGAGTCTGAAAGGCGGCTGCTTTCGGACAAGTACCAACTTAACACATGCAAAACACACAGGAAGTTTGCGGTTTTATCCGTCACGAATGTGTTTCGTTATTTTTGGCGCCAGTCGTAGGTGAGGTAATTATCGCCTCGGATGTGCATGTATATAAAACATTATTATGTGCGTACAATTATGAATTGGTATAAAAATACTAAATTACTGAGAAATGTTATGTCATCAATTAAAATACATAAGGGAAATGGCTAATATGAATTGTAACAATGTAGAAAAAAAAACAAAGGAGTTTTTAAGGAAGTCTTCGTTAGATGTACTGTATAATTACTACAATAAAGCTCTATTTTAATCTTTTTTTTTTATTTGCAGCAAATATTCTAGTTACAATAAGATGCTGAATTACGTGTCTCATATAATACTGTACGCATTGCTTTGTCATTTTAAATAGCGCCTCAAGCACAATAATATTACTTAATGTATCATAAAAATGGCAGGAAGTGGTAATTTAGAAATACAATTCTCTATACACACGTATACATCCTCCGTTTAGCAGTTAGGAGCGTAACGAAGAGTACCTATTAATAAAAAACAAATATTTTCTCTGCAACACTGTTAAATACCTTCTTACCTTCTTTTTTTTTGCAGAACTATATTAAATTATTTACTTTTACTCCTTTTCAGCGTTTGAATGTCACCGTCGTAACCCAGCTTTTTAATATTTGTTTGATAGAATTTAAAACGATTTTAAATTTAACCATAACATTACTTTCCATTCAAAAGATCGTAATCAAACGGTGACAAGAGAGGCAGGTGTTCTAAAATCTCAGCGTAGTATGGGCAAGGATTCTTGTATGACGAACCATCGTGCCGGCGTTGTCCTAAAGAAGGAATAGACTATGAATCTTTTAACCTCCAAAAACTGACCAGTAATCGGCTGTACGCTAAGCTGCTCTGGGACGTTCAAAGAACTCGATGCACTTTTAAAGTGCTCTTGGGGTTTTAGTAACCTAGATAGTAACAGAATATTCATGCTCTGTAATCGGAAATGATAAATGAAGCAATGAAATACTTACGGTCTACGAAAGCTCAAAAAATATATTTTCAAATTATATTCCACATTTCACCATATTAATTGTGTAGGTAAACTGGTCTAAAATTAAATACACTACTTACCGAGACTGAAATTAAAGTAATAGAGAGAATTCACGTCAAAAAATACCAGAATGTGATCTGTTAAACATGATAAATCCGTTGTAAATACGTAGGAAGTTATCACAAACTTTACAATGCGGTAACGTAACTAATCAGATGGGTGGTTGCTATGCGATAAGATTACCGTATATTTAACGTACGTTATGTAACAACTTCCTAACATTTTTTTAACTTCAGCATAATTTTTTTCCCGAGTTGGTTACCATGGGAGAATTTTTTCTTGTTAGTGGTAGTTGGTCATAAAAAAGAGCAATTTAAATAAATTAAATAAAATTTATATTGAAAATCACATTTCAATGGACTTGGTTTCAATATCTCTTTGAAATAGAGCAACAGAATACAAAAAATAAAACTTGGGACAGCCATAGATAGAAGTAGTGTCAACGATAGTGTCACCAAGATGTTTTTAACTGTGTGCACAAGACTGGATAGCTGAGAAGCGCTGACCTTACAGGATTGACCCTTCTCTTGCCAGTACGTGCATCAAAATGGCAGATCGTTATATTTCAAAGTTGGCTGACACCTTTAACCAACCTGGGCCATCGACATCAACACCGGCGGGGATTGCGGAGGACCTGTTTCCGGCCTGCTCCTCCGTCGCCACCCTCCATCACCCCGTGGGCGTGCTTGCGGGCTGCTTGGTGCGTGACATGACATGACTTGACAACGACAACCACCAACTTCCTTTTCCGACGCACTGCTCCGTCGACTTTCTCATCCCCAACTTTCCTCATTATCCAGGCTTAAGAGAGGTTAAGTCCTCTAAGGAGCCAGCCGCCTACGGCGGTAATTTTACGTTGACTTGCTTACACCTTTAACATTCCGGCTTCGCGTGCGAAGCGAGGCAGTCGACCCGGTCTCCAGCGAGAGCGTGGCGCATCGGCGACGAAGAGTACGGGCTCAACCACCAACGCGGTAGTCGGGGGGGCTACCGCCATCCCACCCTCCAGAGTCTGTGTATGGGGGGCACAGGCCTGGCCCAATTTTCACCGCCAACGGAGCGACTTGAGGTCGCACTGTTGCATCATCCCACCGACCGTCGGTCTTCAGGAATTGGGGAGCCAGAGGACCGCGACCGCCACTCATCCTACCAACCCTAGATGCAGTAGATGGATCAACGGCCGCTCCACCACCAACCGGTGCCTGCGTAGGGGTGCGTAGGCCCGGCCAACTCCATCCAAACATCTCAGCCTCATCCGATCGGCCCGGGTAGCTACCGGGCCGTGATCACCAAATCCTTTCCCTTCAAAATCCTTGAGCCCGAGGCTCCTCGAGGTACCAACACCACTGCGCCCGGAAATTCTTCGCCAATCCGCTACTCTTCCCGCCAAATCCTTTCCCGCCATAATTTCCCGCCAATAATTCCCGTTACACCACACCCATTCCACAACCACCACACTGTTCTCATTGGGTTTTTCCGTGGTTTCCCCAGTGGTTAAGGCAAATGCCGGAACAGTTTTGCACTAGTCCACGGCACACTATACACACCTAGACACTTACACACCACTACACTAACATATACACACTCTCACACTTCTCATTACACAATTCCAACACCGTTCTGAAAAGAACCGTCGCGTTGAACTCCTCGTCGTCTCTGTGTGACGGCTCGCTGGCCGCCCTTGGGTATGCCAACCAAGCTGGGTCATCGACATCGGCGGGGATTATGGAGGACCTGCTTCCGGCCTGCTCCACCGTCGCCACCAACCATCACCCCGTGGAGGGGCGTGCGGACTGCTTGGTACGTGACATGACATCGACTACCACCAACTTCCTTCTCCAACGCACCGCTCCGTCGACTTTCCCATCCTCCAACAATCCACATCTTCCAGGCTTAAGAGAGGTTAAGTCCTCTAAGGAGCCAGCCGCCTACGGCGGTAAATTACATTGACTGACTGACTGACTGACACCTTTAACCAGCCATAGAGGAATTAAGTTTCCTAAATGGCAGCCACCTACGGTGGTATTTTCATTAATGACCACACCTTTAACAGTCCGGCCTCGAATGCGAAGCGAGGCAGTCGACCCGGTCTCCAGCGCGAGTGTAGTGCATCGGCGACGAATAGTACGGGCTCAACCAACAGCACGGTAGTCGGGGGCTACCGCCATCCCACCCTCCAGAGTCTGTGTATTGGGGGGCACAGGCCTGGCCCAATTTCCACCGCCAACGGAGCTACTTGAGGTCGCACTGCTGCATCATCCCACCCGACTATCGGTCTTCAAGAATTGGGGAGCTTGAGGGCCGCGACCGCCACATATCCAACACAACCCAAGATGCAGTAGATGGATCAACGACCGCTCCACCACCAACCAGTGCCTGCGTAAGAGTGCGTAGGCCCGGCCACCATCACCCACTCATCTCAGCCTCATCCGACCGGCCCGGGTAGCTACCGGACCGTGACCAACCCAATTCCTTTTCCCACCCAAACCCTTGAGCCCGAGGCTCCTCAAGGTACCAATTCCACTGCGCCCGGAAATTCGTCGCCTTTCCGCTACACTTCCCGCCAAATCCTTTCCCGCCATAACTTCCCGCCAAATCATTTCCCGCCTAATAATTCCCGCCAAATAATTCCCGGCATACCACACTCATTCCACAACCACCACACTGTTTTCACTAGGGTTTTCCGTGGTTTCCCTAGTGGTGAAGGCAAATGCCGGAACAGTTTCTGCACTAGTCCACGGCACACTATGCACACCTAGACACCCACACATCACCACTCCAACATATACACACTCTCACACCCCTCACTACACAATTCCAACACCGTTCTGAAAAGAACCGCCGCATCGTGTTTCCACAATCATCGTCACTGTGTGACGGTTCGCTGGCTGTCCTTGGGCACTCCACCTGAACATGGGTCATCTACATCGGCGGGGATTCTGGAGGACCCTGCTTCCGGCCTGCTTCCGGCCTGCTCCACCGTCGCCACCAGACCATCATCGCCGTGGACAGGCGTGCGGACTGCTTGATACCTGACATGACATGACATTGACGACTAACCGTTTTTTTCCCAAATTCACCATTCCGTTGACTCCCTTCCCATCCAACAAACAACCGCCACCAGGTTTAAGAGAGGTTAAGTCCTCTAAGGAGCCGCCGCCGCATCCGGCAGCAATCACGTTGACGACGACACCTTTAAATTGTTTAATCCTTTTGTTTTAACAAACAAATATTTAAAGAGTTCTTTATTTATTTATTTTAAAGAATTTCTTTTCATTTATTTCTGCGTTTTTTTATTTTTATTTGTTGTTATTCTTTTTCTTTTTGTTGATATTATCAACGAACTCCGAAGGAGTCGTTACTGAACTTGCGTAGTCTTTCTGTATGTATTTGTGTATGTATGTCCGCATTTTTTGTAAAATTTTGAAATTTTGACTTCAGATTTGGATTTTACATCAAAAACTGAAGATCGCGTGGTATCTTCGTTTTTTGACAACTCTTCAGGAACATGTACAAAAGGCAGTGATGAATTTAGATTTAGGCCCGCGAGACCTGAGCCTAGGGCGCCAAGATTCAAGGGGCGCCAAAATTTGAGGCGCCGCAAAATTTGAGAGATGATAAAAGTTCGAGATTCATGGAGTTTCCCGGTGACTATGAAAAAATTTTAGATGTGTTTCAGAAATATTATTTTTTTCCATCGGAGAATTGTACCTTAACATGGTCAAGTATCTAATTATTGAAATAAACAAAATATCAATTTACCAAATGAAAATTTCGGGAATTATAAAAATATAAAGAAATTGAATAGATTTTTCTCAACTCTTCGTCTTTCACCACAGCAATTGTTTTTTATATAAATGCCAATAAAGCTTTAGATAGCAGCCTTCCTCAACCTCTTAAGGTGTCAAAATTGAAAACACAAATGTTTCAACGTACTTAGATTTGCCACACGAACCAAAAAAAGAAATTTAAACTTGACAACGCTGCTGCAGGCAAATACAAATTTATTCAAATACAGCAACCAAACCTCCAACACGTATTTATTAAAGAATTTCTATATGCAGATGATTTATTACTCCTAGCACCAAGTAGCAGAGAATTACAAGAAACAATTTTAAGGTGGAAAGAGTCCTTGGAAGAATACGGCATGAATATTAACCTGAATAAAACCAAAGTGATGGTAATAGCTAACACACAGGAAACAGTGGATGTTAACGTAAATGGACAAAAACTAAAACAAACTAATATATTGAAGTACTTGGGAGCCATGTTCGACTGCAAATGAGAAATAGAAAATGATGTAAATTACAGACTGAAAAACGCAACTGGACTATTTAATGCGTTAAAGACAAGTTTCTTTCGGAAAAGAGAAGTCAATAAGAAAACAAAAGTAAAGATTTATAAAACGGTATTATCCCAATGTTAATATATGGCAGTGAATCCTGGACTCTAAGTGATAAAATAAAATCTAAAATCCAAGTTGCGGAGATGTATAGAAGGAGTGTATAGAGGTGACAAACTAAGAAACGCGACTATTCGAGAGAGGTTGAAAGTGACGGCGCTATTAAAAATAATTGAATGGAGACAGTTACAGTAGTTTGGTCATGTAGTGCGAATGACAAATGACAATAGGGTGAAAGTGATATGGGAAACTAATACGGACACGAGAAGACGCACAGGTAGACCTAAAACAACCTGAAATGACGCCGTCAATTAACTAATAAGAAATAGCGACGACTGGCGATGGACAGAAGAGCCTTGGGCGAACTTTGCAGTACAGCCCTCGACACCTAACCGGTAATACGAAAAAGAGGATAAATAAGTAAGGAACCAAAGTATCGCAAGAAATCAAAGATTTATCAATTTTATTCCAGCGATAATAGACCATAAAACTGTCAAAACTTGAAAGAACTGCTGGCAACTAATTTCATCGGATTTATCAGTCTATCCAAGACTTGCATGTTTGTCATATCTATTTTTTTTGGTAAGAATTCAATTTTTAACAACATCTTCAAAAAGAGAAATCTAACAGTTCTGTGCTTTATCAACCGTAATTGTTATTTCAACAGATTTATTTGTTGAATTCGTAATGGCTTTATTTAGATTCGATTCTTTGGTTTCTGTTTATTTAATATTAAAGATGTTAACTTCTGACCACTTGTACAAGAAAACTAAGCTGAGGAGAAATTTTCTTTTGGCAGATTTGCAATAAGCACTCATAGAAGAACATGCTTACCCGAAGCTTTATTAGTGTTTACGGGACACCCTGTATGTTTTATACAGGGTGTAAAGGAAATGGCGGAAAAAACTACAGTGCGTTATTCTGTGCTCAAAGATAAGAAGAAATTTCTTATACCAATTTGGCCTTAACTGTCTATTTTTCAAAATATTAGCAATTAAAGCTTTTTAAATTTGACAACGTGGTACGTTTAAAGGAGTAAAGACGCGAGTTGTACCTGCAATCTCGTATCTTAGTTACCATTGTTAATAAATGGAACGTTGAAATATTTTCAAAAGGCATTTCTTGCAAGGAATTTACCATTTTAAGAAGTGGATTACTAATACACTAGTACAAAAAAAAAATATAAACGGTGCATAATGAGTGTTTTTTACGTTTAAACTCTGTTTAAACATCATTAGTTTGTTGTATTTATTAAGAATGCGGAATCAACTAAGCAATTTACGACTTCCAATAACTTCTTCAAGATAGTGTTAACAGCAAAATGGTGTAGAGGTTTTATGTTTATTTTTTAACGTAGATTAACGTACTGAAGTTTTTTCTGCCATTTCCTTTACACCCTGTATACACCTTTAAAGAACGAAAAGGGCGCTTATCAAAATAGGCCTAGGGCGCAATCAAACCTAAATCCGCTTCTGCTTTAGTGTACAGTTCTAGTTAAGAAATGACCGTTGTCCGTAGTAGAAGTAAGGGACTCTGCACACTGCATCACGGTTAGAAAAATTAGAAATCTGAAAGTGAATTATTTGAAATATGTTTTATTAGTAATGTAGCATTATTACAAGAGTTATTGTCTTTTCCGATCGTTTATCATTCTTTTTTAAATGTGTATGACGCAGAACCATAAGTTAGAAAAGTAGATTTTAGAGAAATTAAATTATTTTTATGTTAAAGGATTTGAACCGTGGTGGGTTAACACTTGGCAGGCAGGTAGCCGTTTTATAATACTGTTACCTGCATTGTTTATCTTTCTAAACATAAATGAATACGAAAAGGATGCATACAGCAACACAACTAACGAGTATACGCTTATGGATGGCACAATATAGAAAGCGTGGGCTAACGGGAAGTAGAAGCTTTAAAGTTCTGGTGGACTTCTGCAGTCAGGATAATCCGAAACGGCTCCAAATTCAAAAATTGAACTACAGTTTGCCCATTTAAAAGGCGAAACATATGCTATTTAGTAGGTCGTCTTATCACTACGTCACTTGAAGAAATTGTGCAGAATCACCAGTAGTGTGGATTTCATTAATTAATTAAATTGTGGATTCGAGAAACTCGTTTTATTTATGCAGTTAAACTTATAAACTGATAACTTTTTATAGTTGACATTCCGGTATCTCTTCTGCACAATAACCTATTAACAAACAGAAATAAAACAAGAGATATAAATTTATAAAAATAGTTTAGTTATTAAAGTAGTTCAGCACACATCTTATATCCTGATGGACGTACGCATTTTAACAACGCTGCGATTATTGACGACTATTGTAAGTTGCAATATTGTTTTCAATTCCTGTTTTAGCTGTAATCTTTACATACATTTTTAGGGGCGATTCTCTTAGAGTCGTCCTACTGATAATACTCAAGAGGATTTAACATCTAATAACAATCAAAGTGATAATCGTCTATCAGTTTGTACGGAGAACACATTCCAATGTAACAATAAGGTTTGTATACTAAAACAGTTGAGATGCGATGGTAAAAAAGATTGTCCCGATGGTTCTGATGAAATAGACTGCAGTATTTATACAGAAGTTTGTGGGGAAAAGAGATTCCTATGCGACAATATTATGTGCATCCTAAGAATGTCGATATGCGATGGTTATAACGATTGTGTTGATGGTTCTGACGAAAAGGAATGTAGTAATCGCCTTGTGGGAAAGACGAATTTCAATGTGACAACAATATGTGCATACCAAAAATATAGAGATGCGATGGTGAGATGGATTGTGCTGA
>VTPC01090254.1:470043-488122 GCA_011009095.1 Ignelater luminosus | reverse complement strand
AATTTTAAAGAAGCGCGAAGCGCAACTGTGTCTCTTATAAAGAAGCGCTACTAGGAACTATATATGAGAAAGCCAGAATATTAATTAACGTTGATATATGACAAGAAGCACAAAGTGTTATTAAGTGTTTTATAAACATAAATGCAATATATAGGAAAACACTAAATGTGAACGTCAAGATATAGAGGACAGCAGAAGCATGATATACAGTAAGGAGCGTTACGCGAAGGCACGAGAATATAATTATATAGTACGAGTCTAGCAATATTCTACGAATTAATATAATTAATTGCAAAACATCTAAAAAAGTTAAAGAAATCAAATGTTTGTATTATGCATAATTTATAAAGAAGCACAATGTTTACCTACATTTGACAAAAAGAGGGGAGCCATTATAGTCGACGCTAGATTGATCATATTATAATATCGAAGAAGCGCAGCGTGCCGACTCGGCAAAAGGATACTATGAGCATATCACGATTAGTGACACTTCTTCTGTCGATGTAATTTACTTGTTAGGTCACCTCAGTATTGTTGCAAGAACAACCAGAAAAATAGTAGAAAGGGAAAAATTGAAGATTGCTGGTGGTTTTGTGATCGCATATACAAAAGAAGGAAAAATCCCCTTTGATGTCAAATCTTGATGACTCATCATGAACATGAGGAAAAAGGAAAAAACGGATTAAGATTTAATAAGTATCGTGTCGTTTAATATAAAAAAGTCGATTGTAAGAAAAAAGAGAGACGAAAAACATTTTTATAGAGATGCTTGACAATTTTATCTAATATCTACTTGCAACTAGTCAAGATTAGAAGTAGATAATGTGAGGTAGAGGTAGATTGTGGAATTTAACTAGAATAATAATAATGTTGGCCATGACTTTGCAAAATAAAAGAAATTATGACAGATGTTTAAAGTAGTACTTTTTAAATTTAAATAGAAATTTGAATTTAATTGCAATTTTTATCATTTTTGACATTAAATAAAATTTATTTGACAAGTGAAATGTTAATTATCTTAGAGAATGGTGGGCTACCACAGCCAACTATCGGATCCCTTTCAATTTCTGCAGTGCATATTTGAATTTCCCATAGCAAAGTTAGGTTAGGATTAGAGAATGCGGTTAGTTTATATAAATTCTCTTGTTAGTAAAGGGGATTTAAATCTAAAAGTCACAAAGCTGATAATTTGAAAACACATTATATTACTTATACGTACGTTTATATTATAAAAGTTAAAACGGTCAATTCAAGGGCGTTCGGTTTGTTCTATTTTTATTTTAAACGTTTTCACAGCAGCATGAAATTATAAATTCATTAACCTTGATTTGTTAGTTATACACTCTTCTGTACAACATAATAACAAGTTAACAAGTCCATAAAACAATTTTTTCAATCGAAATGGAGACAACAATTGTGTATGTACAAACAAAATGTCAGAACTCATCGTATCGGTATTCAAAACACACACCCTAAAATATTTTGTACCTGATTCGTAATAAATAAAATGTAAACCGGAAGTAGCGGACAAAAATGGAAATTGATTGCTTGAATGATGACTTTAGCGGGGGCGCGGCTATTAAGGACAATAAATAAACGTGCGGTGGTTATAAATGCTATGTGAAATAGAGGGCGTCGGTCTTTCTACTTGAATTAACATCGCCAGGTTTTAAAAATAAGTCAAAAGAGAAACCGCTCTTTCTCTGTTTACTGTTACACATGCACACACCACTATAAACAACTTGCATATTGAACCGATTTTGGAATGCTCGTGTTTGTTTACACTCGGCTTTGCAAAGCAAGAGTAACCACAAACATTATTTCGTCGGTGTTATTTGTACCGTGAAAAGATAACTGCGGAAGATTTGCTAAAATTATAATTAATAATCTACAAGAGGATGCAAAATTAATCTTCATTTGTATTAATGTTATTTTAATAGATGGAACAGAAACGGTAATTTCGATGTAATAAGAAATGAAGAAAAAAAACTGTCCCAGATGATGCTAGTGTCTATTGAAATGAAAAAAGTCTATGCGATAATTGCACACAGATGACTGAACATAGAACAATATTGCTTTATGGGTCAACGTATCATTAAAAGGAATCGACTGGTTTTAAATTAGTGTCCGTTAACTAAATTGAAGTAGAAAATTATTTGAAGATCTATTAATTAACTTTTTTCTTTTACGTAAGGACATTTGGAAATTTTGCAAGCAAAACCGAAAATAACGGTTGTTTATAACTAATGTATGTATGTTTTCTTAGCGAAATTTTTAATGGGAATTTATTATATCTAAGATTAGTTTGTTATTAATGCTAATTTTAGTTTGATTTAGATGAGAAATTGAGTTTTAAAATTATAGTACGGTACTAGACATCAAAGACGTAACCTGTAATTGCATCGATAATATTAACTTTTTGGGCTTTCAATCATAAAAGATTGAAGCTCTCAAATCTAACAAATCTGTTGGATACGGATTGCTGCTAAGTAGGAAACGGTAGGCACAGAGAAAGGGGAGGCTATACCATGAGACTATTGCAAACATGCATTCTGTTAAGGTCAGCTAGGTTAGGAAATCAGTATACAACATATACATAGTGTCCAGCCCAACAGTTTACGCACGATTATTCGAAAAATATTAAAGCTGTCAAGCTGAGATCTTTAGAATAACTTTTCAACCGGAAAGGTTGTTAAATGAAACCTTTTACATTTTCACTCGACTCTTACGTACTCGCGGGCTCTTACGAACAGTCGCCTTCGTCAGCCTGCCGTCGTACTTTGCGCTTCTCATATTTCCAACCTTTTGAATGAATCACATTTTTTACACGATTTGAAGCAAAAAGTTACTCTTGCGTTTTTCCGTAGAATGCGTGGTTTTGTAGTAAATTCAGTTCTAACGTTCAACGACCTATGGTAAGGTCATACGTCATCTCAAAAATTATTTATTATTTGCATAGTATTCCTCAACAGAAATTAAGTCTTTTTTGTCATATAATTTTTGTTCCTACAAGATGATGTCAAAGTTTAACTAAAAACAAGAAATCTTGACTCTCTGAACGTCAAAAAACGGTCCACTTTAGGGAAAAAAAGTTATAGGGTAAAGTAGGCGTAATTTCTGTCAATTTTACTCGGAAATAATACATTCTACGAGAAAAAGGCAAGAGTAACTTTTTGTTTCAAATCGACTGCTGATTCTGAAAACAAAAGAATTTTCTAACAATTCTTTTAGCGTAAGGGGCTAGTTGCAATTCTCCGCCTCTGATAAAGGGTATCGATTGCAAAACTACGAAAAATAGTAGGAACCTTAGAGTAACAAACGTACAAATTTCATCCCGATATCTGGATTTTGTTCGATAACGACGACGATCACTGCTAGTTTCCCGTCGGAGGCGGCAGATGTTTTAAGCTCCCCATGGAGCTTCTTCAGCTTTGTGGATAATGGTTGTTAGGTAGCGAGGCAGGATACGTCGGTCGTTCCCGTTCATCGACACCGGGCCAGCCTTTAGAAGGTGGAAATGTAGATTTTGACCTGGTTGAGACTTGAGTGCAGCAGCGTAAGGAGGGTCGATGGCAGTATGGTGGTGATGTGACAGCGGCGCCCGGTTTTGCGAGCGAGTTGATGTTATTGATGTTATATGGAGAGGCGGCATTTGGATGTTAGTATCTAAAGCGTGGGCGGTGCTTAGTGGGCGTGAGCGTCTCCTTGAAATTTTGCAAAATCTGGATTAAGTTGTTCTTAGATGGTGTTGGTGGCGGAGGCTTCGATGTTGATGGATGACGGTATGGATCTTCGTAGCTGGATCAGTGGCTCGTGGCGGCGCCGCAGCGAAGTTGTTGATGTAGTCTTTGGACACTACACGGAACTGGATTTTGTTCTTGAAATATTGAGAAGTTTTAAATGAAACTTTGACACCCTTTATCCCGGAAACTGATTTCTTCCCACTACCTAATTAATCCATTTCTTCAATAATAATGCAGTGAGTGTTTGTTCTAAGTTTTTGCTATTATTTACAAATTTACACTAAGTCTCTGGATTAAACAGGCCTTAAGAATCACTAAAACTTATTATTCTGCTACTTTGTTAGTTTGGAGCCTAGGATCTTTCAATCTCTCCTTTATAAAGTATCTTTCAAAAGTTGACTGTTGAACTGTGATAAATCAGGAGCGGATGAAATTAAATTTTAACTTTAAGGTGGTGAATAGCAGTTGCTCATCGTAGTTGACCTCGACCTCTCCATCAGTATTACGTCTAGCGAGTGCCGAACTAAGTTCTTCAACTCAAAGTTTTCCCCTCCGTTGCCTAAGAGATGTATAGGCTATAGCAGGCTACTGCTGCTTTCCATTTGGAAGAATTTGAATCGATTTGATAATAATGAAAATTCTCCTTGATGATATCGTCCTTGTCGCCTTAAAGTGCCATCTACAAGAGGATCTTTCACTTGAAACGCTTCCACTCCTTTCCGAGGAAGTGTGTGATCTGGCGGGGATTCCCCCTGTATATAAATATATGAGGAGTCGATATCTGAGCGAGGTACGTCATCGAGATTTTCAGAATCCTATCTGCACTTCAGAGACGGAAAGCCAAAAAGAAAGGAAACAAGCACCTTCTTGTCGTTGTCATGAGGCTTACCGAAAACCTGGCCCCGGAGTTGATGAATATCTTACACGAAAGCCCAACTTACCTACCCTTGCTAGAATACCGAGCGACATAGTTAGTTTGGAAGGTTCAAAGATTAATCCTCGAACCGTCTGTTCTTCCTAAGGTTTTACCGCGGTTTTCTACGAACTCTCTCTAAACATCAGCATCAGTGTCTTCCCCATCTCAAGAACGAAGAACCGTCGTGTTCGCATTCGCAAAATTTCAGATGCACTGCTACGTTGCCACTACGTTCCATGTTTACGTTCTGCCACGCTTCAACACCGTCGAACAGGATTCTTTTGAAATCTCCAAAAAAAGGTAATGCTTTATTGAATTCTAGTTTTAGGTTTTTTTAAATTTTAGAACCTAGGCGAGAAAATCGACTTGATTGAGCTAAACAACCTGAAATCGGTTCTTTCAACTTCATTAATAAGCAGCAATAAAGTTTCGCGTACTCACCTCAAGTCCAAATTCATGTTGATGAAGTTGTTATCTTCTTGCGAAAACAATCGTTAGAGGCTTGCACGGACCGGATGGTTTTAGCTGGGCCTTGACGCAGCCCAGTCCGAACCCGAGTTTCTTGCCGGGCCGGGCCTCATTTTAAAAATGGCCGTTCAAGAAGTTACCAGTCGGGACGGGCCGGGTCGGTTCTGGAAATTTCGGCCCGCACAGGGCTTTAACAACTGTTTCTGCTAATAAACATGAAGGCAATGTTATTTTAACGGTTTTTCCAGGTAGGAAATAGAGATAATTGGTAAGAATACCCAACACTATCAAGACTGCTGGACTTGGTCCCTCTTTACTTAAAAAGTCAGTGGAGTAACGCCTTTTTTGAGAAACCTCAAGCAATTATTAGCCAGAGTAAGAAAGCCAAACTCGAGCTTTCTTAACAGTTTTTGATAATTCTCAGATAGGCTACAGTAATTAGTTTTTACCTTGAGCTCACCTTTGCTACGTTTTTCTTTGGTCGCGTTGGTTGTCTCTGAAGTAGGAAGCGCCCTTGTGATGTGGATCTAAGAAAAGGTAAAGACGTCTTGGATTGATGCTAACGCACCCCAGTCCACTTAGTGTGTGCGAGTGTTTAGAGTGGATTTCCAGTGTTTTTCTCTGAAGTCGTTTCGTTCTTTTCAGAATCTTCAAAGATTTAATTACGTGATGAAAACCTATATCAGTAAGTTTTTATAATCGATTTGCAACTTTACAATTTTGTGGATTCTAGAAGTACTTTTCGCACAATCGCGTAGCGCCACGTATTATCTAAATATTCTTCTATGTTTCGAATGGTATGACGCAATTCATAATTTCGAAGTGTTGGCCATTTAGTATCTACGAGTGTTTAGAGTGAATTTCCAGCTTTTCCCCACAATCTCCGGACATTTAATAAAACTATGAAATCCAATTCGATTTGCAACTCTACAATTTCGTAAATTCTAGACACCAAATACATACCCTAGTGCTGGAACTGAATTGACATGCCTGGCAAATTGGTTGCTTATGGAATTGTGTAATCATCGAAGTTTGCCGCGCCGAGGCACAGCGGCTTCTCTTCAGCCTTGAGAATAATAACTGGAATTGAATTGACAGTTGAACGCGACGCTCGCATGCATCGGTGTACTGGTGAGTTGGTGCGATCTGACAGGCAAGGGCGTGGGGAAAGAGACGCGGCGCCCCGGGAGGTTGGATGATGATCCGAGGTGATCCTTCGGAGGTCCTGGATTGGTTGCTGGTAGGTTTCCAATCTAGATTCTTGTTGTTGGTTCGATAAGAGGCGGCGAGAGGGAGAAGAAAAAGACGGGTCTTGCCCGGACGATCGCGGCTAATTCCAGGAGCGACCGGGGCGGCCAGCGGCAAAGCCACAGACCGGCCCGGGGCCCTGGGATGTCGACGCTGCCATCGAGCTCCAAATCAGGGTGGAAGGTTGGTGGGATGGGAGACGGTGGGATGGGTGTGGTGGTGGGATGGGTATGGTGGTGGGCTCGTGGAAAATTCTGTTCCGGCATTTGCCTTCACACTAGAGGAAACCACGGAAAAACCTTATTGAGAACAGGTCCAGGGATGCCCCAAGCCTCCAAAATGCGAACGTAGCGCTGGAGGCGCAACTACATCGCTCGATAGTCTTATGGTCTTGACCAACTGGGAGGTGGTGTTGTTGCCCTGGGATGGTGGGTGGCTTCGGGTTTTTTCGGCTCCCCAGAAAGCTATGACTTTCTTGACAAGTGCTACTACAGCTGTCAGCATCTCAACGGGGCCGGAGTGCTTGTCGATATCGAAACCGGTGCTTCTGGCTGGTGCGGTTTGTTCGCGCTTCTTGCCGGGACTGGAGGAGGCTGCTTGGCAAGCGGGTCGTGGGGTGACGGGCACCGGCGCATTTTACGCACCAGGGAGCTGCGTTGCATCCTTGCTGGGGGCGTGCCCATAACACTGACATCGGGATCATTGAAGCATGGCCGTCTTTTTCGGATGTTCGACGGAGATCTTCAGACCGAGTAGTTCCGTGGTCCGCAAAATCTCCTGGGCCTCGGCGGTCCTGTCCAGAAAGACGAGAACCAGAGGCATGGGAATCCTCCCGGGACCGAGATGACTGAGAGATTTCTTCCTCTGGCTAGATCTTGCTTCACGTCTTCGGCGGTGGTGACTTCGGGGACCCCTCGAAGAATTACCTTGATTTGTTTGTCGGTCAGCATCTGGTAGGAATAGTACGGCATCTTCTTCATGTCGAGGACTTCTCGAATACCGTGGAAGTCCCGCACCGTTGACGGCTGAATCGAAATGCCGTAACGCAGGTTTTTGGCCTTTGAGATTCCGCCGTGCGAAGCTCCGTGAGATGCCCACCCAAGTGTCCTTCGCATGGAGGATTATGAGGAGCACTCTTGGAGGACTTGAGACGGGGCATCCGTTAAATATGGCGTCGCTCTCGGCTTCTAAAGCGGAGAAGCGATTAGCCGTGGAGGGCGGCTGCGGTTTTACCACTGTTGGTTTGCGACGTTTCATCCTGGTGTGGCTGACGACTTTTCTAAAGCCGTCATCTCGTGGTCGGTGCTGTTTGTCTCGCCTTGGCTACGTTGTGGGGTGCTGGCGGCGCGCAATTCAGTCGTGGACGACTGGGGAGGATCCGGGGTTGATCGAGTTGAAGAGCGGCTGGCTATCCGCTTTCTCTGTGATTGCTTCTTCTGTTGACTTCGGAGGGGTTCCTGTTGGAGCTCCATGATGACTTCTGGTGGGTGAACAGCGGGTACGAGCGGTGTGATGAAGGAGAAGAGTTCTTGGCTTGCGTGGGGATCGGGTAGCAGGGGCCTGGACTGGTTGAGCGCCGCAGCGAGGGTGGTGTGGATGAACTGTTGAAGGCATTCCGGATGTTGAGTGAAGAAATTCGGGTCCATGGTGTTCTTTTATCTGAATTCGCCCTGCTGCTTTTATCAGAATAGCTCTGAGACGTCTGCTTTGCTCGGAAGCTAGACGAAAAGTGTGCCTATGGAATTGTGAAAACTGAAAGCTAATGGGAAATATTAAAGCAGAGTTACCATTGGATATGGTAATCCCATGACTTTCGAGCTTCTATTGTAGGTTGCTATAGAAATTTAATACCGAGAATATTTAATTTCATACTGAAATTTAAACCAAATTGGCTAAGAACAACAATTTATAGATTTACGTACATGGGTATAACTATAATCCTTTTCAGTCATTCTTTGTAATAAGGAAATAATAAACTAAAGACACTAATCGACTAATTGTATTGAATAACTATGAAAATTTAATATCCGGATATAAAATCAGGTTTTACGACGCACAATAATAAAAAGCGTTTCTTAAATTGTTTACAAGCTCCTTTTTGGTCATTAATAAGATTGGATATGTTGTAATATTATGACATAATAAGTAGTATCCTTATCCTAGCCACCATTAACGCCTCCTTAATGGCATTGCATTACACTTTAAACTAATAAGACATCCTTGTTGACCCATTGACCCATGTTAGAGTGCCCACTCGTGACCCATCAACATAATTTTAATATCATCATCATCATCAGGTACTTAATACGTGCAAAATTATTATTATGTGACCTTGCGACGAATACACTCACAATATGCAACAGTCCCAATGTCAAATCTGTAAAACCTACTTTTTGTCCACTTATTAATTTAAATGTTAAATAGGCTTTCACAAACTAAAAAAAACTAAACGCGAAAGGAACAAAAAAGAGAAGGTGGATCGCATGAATCACCTTCGACCAGTTGTTGTTATTAATAAATAACAATAACACATTGGTCGAGACGACCCTGAAGGTGTTAACTTGTTTTGTGTAATCTTCTTCATGAGTATTCGATGAAGAGGCGACCCACACACTCACACTTATAAAACTCTCTTATTCGTGTGATGAATCGTCGCCAAAAGCCCCGTGGGGAAATCGTGTCTGAGAGTTGCGTTTCCGCTCGTCGTAGGACGTGAACTTCAATCACGATTTTACGTGCCGGCCTTATGGTGTGTGTGTTCCGCTGATCGAAGACGAAGACCTTTCTGATCTATTCCGTGTATACTAACTGGCGGCATTTAGTGGTTTATAAGATAGATCTAGAAACAGAATGAGGTTTTAAGAGTTTATTCACTTGTTTGAGATTGTATTACATTTAGCATTTAGCTATTATTATTATTATAATGTAGCAGCAGTAAACATCTGCAAGATTTCTGTTAATTTTCTCTCTTAATTTGTTGCTTCTTCTTTGAAATAAATTTATAGAATCTTTAAATTGATTAAATAATGCAAATAATGTAAAAATTTTAAAACATAACCTTTCATTTTTAATGTCAATGTCAGTTTTGGTTATGGTAACCTCACTTTTGTTTTTTGTTTTATTTTGACGTTAATGAACTTGTCATTTTTAAAAATTGTTGAGGTTAGATTTGAATATCATCGGTAGATTAACAAGTGATAGGTTATGTATGAGTTTATGTCCCGCAATTAATAATCAAGGCAGCGTGTATTGTGTGGTAAGGAAACGGAAAGATGTAAAAGGCGATAAATCTGAAATTAAATCTAATTGCATACTACTAGCATCATTATAATGTATGTATAAGGGATACGTTCTTGTTCTTTTACGCTTTTAAGATTTTTTGTTTGTAAAATTGCAGAAAAGAAATGCATCCAGGAAATGACTAGCAGGTATTTACTTGCTGTTTAATGGTATGGTTTCGGAGAAATATAAACTGATGTATTATTAGATGAACAATAAAAATGTTCTCGAGACTGGAAGTAATTAAAAGAAGACCTGTACGTGCATTGGGTGAAAACTTTTCACCATTTAACAAATCCTAGCCAAAAGACTTTTGCCCTATTTTCAATATATCGTGTGTCATTTTTATTTACATTTAAAAATATGTACCTACTAATATTCTGCTATGTAAAGCTAACTCGGTGGTTCTAAAATGAATCTGGATCTGCTTCTTATTAAGTCCGAAAAATCCAAATTGAATTATTCATATTCTGGCTGAATTCAATAGAAAAGATGTTCAAAACGGTAAACTTCTGATAAAATAACCGCCAAAAATTGTAAGTAGGCAAAATGTTCCCGACTTGCAAAAATGTAGTTAGGAGCAGATAGAATACAATATTATGTAGACCAGGAAAAGTGAGAAACTTTTCGAACGTGCCAACCATCTGACTTTACTGTTAATGAAACAACCTACAGATCGAGATTAAAGCTAACGTACCAAAGGAACTTTACAGGCCAAAGTGCAATAAATTGAACATGGCAGATAAAAAGAACAATCTATGACGTTTTAGACAACTATAAAGCTTCTTGGTAGCATAAAATTGAGTTCCACATCTAGCCATCAAGTCTGACCTATGTTTACTGTCAAGCTCAAACCCTCAATATTCCGTAGTCTACAGCTCAGATCCTGATAGCATGAAATTACGCTCAAGATTTAAGCATTCTCTGGTATATAGCTCAAACCTTGCTAACATAAAATTGAGTTCCATATCAAATTACGAAGTTAGTCCTCTATTTACTGCCACACTCGAAACCTCAGTATCTTGTAGTGTGTAACTCATACCTTGGTAGCAATTAATTGAGTCATGATGTCTCACTTACGCTTATTGTCATGCTCAAAACCTTAATATTCTATAACTCACGGTTCAAACCTTTGTAGTATAAAATTGAGTTCTCCATTCAGTCGCGAAGTATATCTTTTGCTTACTGTCGTGCTTGAAACTTTAATATTCTGTGATCTATAGCTCAAACCTTGGTAGCATGAAATTGAGTTCTACATCATTCACGAAGTCTGTTCTCTACATATTGTCATTTTCAAAGTCTCAGTATTCTGTAGTTTATAGCTCAAATGTTGGTAGCATGTCATGAAATCTGACTTCTGCTTACTATCATGCTCAAGGCTTCAGTATTTTATAGATTATAACTCAAATCTGGCATTACGAGATTGAGACTCACATCCAAGCATAAAATCTGACCTGTGTTGTCATGCTCAAACCCTAAATATTCTATAGTCTACAGCTTAAATCTTGCTAGCATAAAATTGAGTATCACTTTCAGTCATGAAGTCTGATCTCTGCTTACCGTCATGCTCAAACTCTCAGTATTCCGTAGTCTACATCAAAAATCTTGTAAATATAAAATTAAGCTTCACATTCAGTCACTCTGTTTACTATCATGCTCAAAACCTCATTATTCTGCAGTCTACAGCTCAAATCTCACTAACATGAAATTGAGTTTCACGTTCAGTCATCAAGTCTTACTTGTGCTTACTGTCGCGCTCAAAATCACAATATTCCGTAGTCTACAGCACAGATCTTGGTAGCACAAAAGTGACTTATACACTTTTATTCATGAAATCTGACTTCTGCTTACTAGCATGCTCAAAACTCCAGTATCTTATAGTTTATAACTCAAATACGATACCATGAAATTGAGACTCAAATCCAGGTATGAATTCTGACCTGTGCTGTCATGCTCAAGATCTTAGTATTTTGTAGTCTACAGCTAAAACCATGTAAACATGAAATTGAGCTTCACATTCAGTCACGAAGTCTGACCTCTGTTTACTGTCATGCTAAAAGCTTCAATGCTCTGTGGTCTGTAGCAAAAATCGTGTGAACATGAAATTGAATTATACATCTAGTCACGAAGTATAATCTCTGCTTACTGTCATGCTCAAAACCTCAGTATCCTGCAGTCTACAACAAACATCTTGTAGACATGGAGTTGAGTTTCACATCCAGTCACGAAATATGACCTCTGCTTATTGTCGTGCTGAAAACCTCGGTATTCTGTAGTCTACAGAAAAGATCTTTTAGACATGAAATTGAGTTTCACTTTCAGTAACGACGTTTGACCTCTGTTTACTGTCATGCTAAAAAGCCTCAATGTTCTGTGGTCTACAGCAAAAACCTTGTAAACATGAAACCGAGCTTACATCCAGTCACGAAGGTATGATCTCTGATGACTGTCATGCTCAAAACCTCAGTATATTGTAGTCGACAGAAAAGCTCTTCTAGACATGAAATTGAGCTTCACTTTCAGTCTCGACGTCTCACCTCTGTTTACTGTCATGCTAAAAAGCCTCAATGCTCTGTGATCTACAGCAAAAACCTTGTAAACATGAAACCGAGCTTACCTCCAGTCATGAAGTATGATCTCTACTTGCTGTCATGCTCAAAGCCTCAGTATTCTGTAGTCTACAGAAAAAATCTTATAGGCACAGAAGTAAGTTTCACATTCAGTCGCGAAGTCTGACCTTTGCCAAAAATCTTGTAAACCAGAAATTGACCTACACATTCAGTCACGAAATCTGTTCTCTATTTACTGTGATGCTCAGAACCTCATTATTCTGCAGTGTATAACTCAAATTGAGTTCCACGTCCAGTCATCAAGTCTGACCTGCACTTCTGTCAAGCTCAAAACTTCAATATTCCGTACTCTACAGCTCAGATCTTGCTACCATGAAATTGATTTCTACATCTAGTCATGAAACCTCACTTCTGCTTACTATCATGCTCAAAATTTCAGTATCTTATAGTTTATAACTCAAATCTGGCATTGTGAAATTGAGACTCAAACCCAGGTATGAAGTCTGACCTGCACTGTCATGCTTAAACCTTCAATATTCCGTGGTCTACAGCTTAAATCTTGGTAGCATAAAATTGAATATTACATCCAGTCATGAAGTCTGACCTGTGCATACACTGTCACGCTCAAAACTTCAGCATTCTGCGGTCTATAGATCAGATCTTGGTAGCATGAAATTAAGTTTCACATTCACCTGTGAAGTTTGTCCTGTGCTTATTGTCATTCTCAAAACCGCATTATCTTGTAGTTTGTCTAAGCTTAATTAGGAACTGTTGTGGTAAATCCGAGGAATATACTTTCCGATTACGGAAAAACTCGAAACCGCCATCATATTGTATGACCCGCACAGAGATGTGCCTTTCCACAAAGAATTATCAAACACATACCAAGCTGTGATTAAAATGACACACCACGGGGAGATGTAATGACATTTATTCTAAAATTTATCCAAAAAGGCACCTAGGCAGGATAACCTACATGGAGTAATAATAATAATAATAATTTGCATCCACGATAGTTGACTGACTACGTGACCTTGTAACAATTTTAAAAGCACCAGAAAAAGACCCTAAATTGCTTCGACCCAACACCTTGCCCCCGGAGCTTGACAAAGTTTTCCAGTGGGCCATTCACAAGAAAATCACAGAACATCTGATCGAAGATGAAACACACCACAATGACCAATATGATTTCCGTAACAAACAGACAGTGATAAAACTAGTCGATATCGCACAAGAAACGCAAGACAAGCATGCAACCATCTTTTTTTTATTGATATTAGTGGTGCATTTGACAATTTGTGTTGGCTGACAAAATAGTTCAAACTTGGAACGAACGATCTGCAAAATTATCAATCAATATCAGTACTGAAATGATACCAACAAGGAGATGCCCGCAAGGGTCCATCTTGGGACCGGGTTTTTTTGGAACTCTTGTGTGGGGCACGACGAAAAACGTTTACATACGCCGACAGCTCGAATTCAAGTTTGCCGAAGTCACTACACGGAACAGAAACTTAAAATATCGTCAAGCAAAACAGTGTACATGATGAAAAAAGGCAAACTCAGCCAAAACTTGACAGTCGAAATAAACAATAAAAACTTCAATCGAGTAACATCTACTAAGTATCTCGGAATAACCATTGACGGTGATGCTGCACATAAGGAATAATTCCAATTATTCAGTATGGTGTAACAATCTCGGGCATCATATCACGAGAGCAAGAAACCAGAGAACCCTGAGAATTCTCCATGGCACAGCCACCACAGTCATACAAGTCAACGTTAGCCGAGGCAGCCTAAGTGATCTCCGGTATTTCTTCGCTGCACATATGTAATCTTGTCTGAATAACTGACGAATCAAAACCCATGGGACAACATACTACGAAGGAAAACTTATTCCCAGTAAAGCAGCCCAAAGCATACGCTTAAAGGAACTCTGTATTTGTTGACGAGGATAGCTAACTGCAGTCATAGATGATGCTATTGGTATGAAGTGCCAGCGTCGTGTGAGATGGTGGGTATGTCTCAAATGGGTTTGTTGGTAACCTGTGGTGGAATCAAAACTAATAGAGACGTAGCTGACCAAAGTGTGATGGTGCGCATCGACGGTAGAGGTGGGCGCGATGATATGTATACTCTGCAGTGCGACGAAAAAAGGCCGATGATAAAGGCGCTTAATGGTGAATTATAGAGCCTAGTAGCCCAGAGCAAGGACGTTCGTCGGGCAGCGCTTCGACAGGCGGACTTGCTGTACCCGGGTGCCTACGCGCCTCGTCCTAGGTGAGTTCGGGTTGCAGCGGGAAGGAGATCCGCAGTCGGAAAACTTCCCGAGACGAAAGGAGACTGGCATGGAAGAACCACTGCCAACTTACGTTTGCACGCGGAATTGGAGCCCGTGCTTGATTAACTGCCAGATCTACTTAACCATTACGATGCAACTGGAAGACCATTGCGTGCATTTTGCACTTATATAATATACAAGACATAGAGGACGTTTCTCTCTTCTTCTTTTACTTCTGCCTGGATCTCCTTCCAAGCAGCAGTGGTGGGAGGTGCGGAGGAAAGGGCGAGGATCGCAACGGAAGGATGGTCTTGACGTAGGTTCGCCATCGGACATTTTAAAAAACCGAGGGTGCGCCTCTCCTTCTTACCAACGGGCCTTATGGAGCTACATAGAAACGGGAGTGCACGTATGGTGTTTTGGTCGAATACGACAAATGCGATTGCGGAGAGTGGTGCGTCGGGACGCTTTTCGATTTTGCTTTTGGTAAATCTTCGCTCTTTAGATGGCAAGCTTTGTGACAATTGCGTTTTATTTGTTTTTTGTTTTTAGAGGGAGAGAGAGAGAGAGAGAGAGAGAGAGAGAGAGAGAGAGAGAGAGAAAGCAAGAACATGAGCATATCTACGGATACCAACGACTACTTTTTGTTTTTTCTTTGACAGATATTCTGTATCTCAGGAACGGCTGGTCCTATCAAGGTGGAACGTTCATTGTTAGGTGCGATGGGGGATGACTTTTAGACAATTCGGGCGCCACCGACCGTCTTTTGTTTTTCTTTACAGATATCCTGTATCTCAGGAACGGTTGGTCCTATCGAGACGGGACTTTGATGTTTAGGTGTGGAGAAGGTCTAACTTTTGAGCCATTCGTGATACAGAGATTGTGTTTTGTTTTCTTAAAGATGTCATGTAGCCAAAGTCAGATCTTCAGCCACCGACGTTGTTGTGTTGGAGGATCAAGCAAGATATGTCTACGAACAAAACAGAGCCCGATCAGTGGCCGCCTTTGACGGCCACATCCGTTTTTAGTCCAAGAGGTTAAAAGAATCATCCTATCGAGATGGGACTTTCATTGTTAGGTGCGGGGGAGAATGGCTTTCAAGCGGTGCGGGTACCACAGACCGTCTTTTGTTTTTTGGACAGGTGTCTTTTATCTCGGGAACGACTGGTCCTATCGAGATGGGACTTTCATTGTTAGGTGCGGTGGGGGAATGACTTTCAAGCGGTCCGGGAATCACCGACCATCTTTTGTTTTTTGGACAGGTGTTCTGTATAGGTGTGGAGAAGCAGTGGTTTTCAGAAAATGTGGGACAGATCGTTAGTTCATTTTTCTACCAGATGTCTTGTAGTCAGAGCTGGGCAAAGTATTGAACAGTAGTGAAAATGTCATCGAAGTTCCGAACTAAATTTATTATTATTGAAGCTGATCTTTGATCTAATCAGGCTTTGACGTCTTTAGGCAGTGTTAAGTTTATTCCATTCGAGTTGTACAGCACAACTACTCAATATTTCCTTCTTATTTAGTTGAGTTAATGTCTAAAGAACAATTTAACGTTAAGCATGTTATAATATTGAAACTGTAACAAGAATAAACCCTTTTCGAATGCTGATATTTAGAAAAGACGATTTAGCATGTTTAAAAGGGAAATATTTTAATGGAGGGAAGCTACGGTTTTATTGTATGGAGTAATAAATTTTGAATAAAATAATATTGAAAGAGCAATTTTGCTAAAAGCTTGCATAATCTACTGCTATAAAAATCCTTTTCTTCCACTAGAAATTCCCTAATGAATATTATTCACAGATGGGCGAGGTTTGATTTTCATTTCCATTTACACGGTTCAGGTGAACTGTAACCTATGGACGATGATGATGATGACTCATTCCGACATTCACATACGCACACACACACACAGCTGATTTTACGCAACACGCACATGCCTGCTGTAAAAACGATGTTATTTATTACGTTGGGCTTGAAATTCTACCCAAATAAGCTAAAGAACAGGTTGTCGCGAAGTACTACTACGTAACATACATAATAACAAGCTGGTGTGCACTTGTAACTATGGGGCGCCGCCGTCGCTGATGGTGTCTGCCCTAAATACCGATTTATATTAATAATGATAAACTTTGCTGCTCTAATTTCTAAATTTGGAAACATAAAATTGCAGTAATTTAAGACATAAAACCAAACACACCACGCACCGACCATCACATGTTTAAATTTCTGTAGAGATTGCTGGTGGCAGCAGCAGCAGCAACAGCAGTTCACTTCCTGAAATTAGCTTGAAAATTAGGTTAAATGTGAAGTAGCGTGTAACGTTCAGTGATAGAATCGAAGTATGTTTTTGTACTAAAAAGACCGTAATAATTATAGACGACGAACGAACTCAAGTACACGACAATTATCTTTTTAAGGTACTTTAAATTTAATAGATTGTCATTGCGGTCTTTCCAGTTACGAGGAATTCTAAGATACAGATCTACTTTCAATTTTTTCTCTCACGACAAATCAACCACTCGTTACGTTTTGTACTTCAATTATCTAAAATTGCTGCTAACATTATTGATGACCTGATATTATTCTTTTAGAACCTCGCTAGTTAATTTGAATTTGTTTCACGAACCCCCTAACCTCTAATTTGTCACAATTTAGGGCACGTTTTTTATAGGCATCTCTTTTATTATCAAATATCTAAGTAAGCGTGTGGTGTTCATTTATCAAATTCAGTCCGTTTCATTTGTTTTACGTAACTGACAGCGTATTATTTATAATTGCAATTCTCGTAAATAAAAAAAAGAGTAAGAATCCTAGGAAATCCATTATTTTTAGTAACTAGAAATGTTGTGGACGTTTTCGAAGAATTTTCCACTTTGTTCCACAAACTCAATTGAATACTTTCAGTTCTCCAAAGTAATTTTTGATTAAGAGTGGGCTTTTGTTTCTTTGTAAACTTTATGGTGGTAGTTGTGACCTAATTCCTAACTTTTAAAAGTTCTAAGAATAAATCTTTCAAAATAAATATCATGTTTCATAAATCAATACGACCTTGTAAAAAATACATCAAAGAATCTTATTTATTGGATTGTGATAGTAAAATTTGAATTGCTTTGTGTATACAAAAACGTATTTTAGGGTCAGTTTTGAGGTTAAAATCCTAAAAAATGTAATTACAACACTTCATTTATTCAAGTTTCATGGAGCATCAATTTAAAACGATTTAGTGCGTAAAAAAACTCGATTTTCAAATATACCAAATTGTCATTTTACTATGTTAACGGGACTAGCAGAAATAACAGTGCACGATTAATTTTGATTTTGATACCCCACCGCATCTAATAACTAAAGTCTCAACCCGATCACCCTTCGCGAGATGTGGAATATTTGTCAAAGAAAAAGACACAAACAGAAGACGATCGGTTCTCTTGAAAAACAAAGCAAATAAAACACGTGTAAACCCAAAACGAAACAGATTTTTTTTCATAAATTTAAACGCTTGTATTTATTTCAAAGTTCCACAAAAACCACTTGAATAAGGTAAAGCATAACATGCGTAGCGATAAATCTCACA
>VTPC01090254.1:419335-454334 GCA_011009095.1 Ignelater luminosus | reverse complement strand
ATTAAGGATAATTCTCAAACTTAAACTTACTTTGAGAACGATTTGAAACCACAAAAGGGTTTAGACAGAAAGACAAATGAGCATGTCTGTTATTTTTGCTTTAACACAGCGTTGGAGAGAGAGTGGGAGGTATTCAAGAGCTTCTTTTATTCAGAAAAATCTAGATTTGATTCTCTCAAGTGATATCATCATAACCTTAAATAATCAAAATGACATCTGTCAAAGTCGAGTTGAGGTTATGCTAAATGTAAAATTGCTAAAATTAATTTTCTTTTAATTGAACTACTTTCAATGTACATCTTTAGTTTGCACGTTAACATTTCTTTTTTATTACCAACTCAAGTTTAGTTAATTTACTACGAACTTAAAAGCAATAGTCGCACACCTGGTACAAGAAAATAAATAAAGCACCGACGTCAGAGGCCTGCACGGGCCGGGTTTTGTAGTCAGCCTTTTACTCAGCCCGGTCCAAATCTCGGGTTTGTCCGGTCAATCGAGCCGCTCAGGCCGTTAGGGTCTGTCGGCCTGTTCAGATTTACTTTACGGGCCGTTATGTTGGTATTGATCCGAAGCCGACGAACCGAGATCTTTTTCATACTGAACTGTCGTACTGACTCGGACAAGCGTGATTTTTGTACTGCACCGTAGTACGGGTTTCTTGATCGGTTCTTTGCGCGGGCCGGCTCCAAGCTCGAGTTCGGATCAGGCCGGGCCTGAGTTTAAAAATTTATCGGGCTCGGTCCTGTCGGCTCGTTCGAGCCTATCGACCCTATCGGGTCATTTGGACCTTTCGAGTCGTTTGAGTCGCTCGGGCTTATCGACCCTATCGCCGTTTAGGCCTCTCGAGTCGATCGAATCTCTCTGTTCGTTCTCACCGTTATTTATGTACTGGTCCGAAGCAGGCGATTTTCGTACTGCACCAAATTGAAATTCTTGACTGGGACAAACATTTTCATACTGAACCAAAGTGTATGATGTTCGTACTGCACTTTAACACGGATTTCTTCTTTAAAGCTCGGGTTCGAGTCGGCTTAAAAATTTACCTGACTTCCTGTCAATCAGGCCTGTCGGGCTGTAAGAGTCTGAGGCTTTTCGGGCCATTATTTTTGGACTAATCCGAAGCAGATGATTGTTGTACTGCACCGAGGCGAGATCGTTTTTCGTACTGAACTGCACCACAGGATTGTTGTACTGACTCGGACAAGCATTACTTTCATACTGACCCGAAGAGGAGGATTTTCGTACTGCACCATAGCACTCGCTTCTTGATCTTTAGGTTGGGCTTGAGTTTAAAAATTTATCGGACTTTTTGGGCCTGCATCCGGTCAATCGGCCTGTTTAGACCTATCAACTTTATTGGACAGTTTGCGCCTCTCGGATCCCTAGAGTCTCTCGGGCCTATCGGCCCGTTATTTACTGATCCCGTAAAGCATTTTCATACTGAACCAAAGTGGAAGAGTTTTGTACTGCACCGTAGCACGAGTTCCTTGATCGGGTTTTTGCGTGGTCCGGCCTAAAGCTCGGGTTCGGGTCCGGATCAGGCCTGGCCATTAAAGCTATCGGTCCATTAGGGTCTGTCAGGTCATTCGGGCATATCAATCCTGTCGGCCCGTTCGGGTCTAAAGATCCTGTCGGCCCGTTTAGGTTTCTCGGATCGCTAAACTCTCTCGGGTCTATCGGCCCATTCGGTCCGAAGCAGGCGATTTTCGTACTGCACCGAATTGAGATCTTTTTCACAAGTATTTTCATACTGAACGAAAGTGGATGATTTTCGTGCTGCACCGTAGCACGCGTCTTTGCTCGGGTTTTTGTGCGGACGACCCCAAGCTTGGGTTCGAGTCCGGCTGGGCCTCGGTTTAAAAATGTATGAAGCTTGTCGGACCTAAATCCGATCAAGCGAGCCTGTACTTAGCTAAATTTAATTTTGCTTCACATTGCGTTTCTTTTTATTTATCTAGCGCTTCTAATGTTGTTGTCCTTCGGTAAATTTAAGATCACGCTTTACTAATATTAGTAAAAACTTGTTTATTTTTATACCTGTAGTTTTCACTTATCGCTGGCTTCTATAACATAGTTTACTACAACCCTAGTCATTCAATGTAATGATTAGCCGTGATAATTTTTATTTTTTTATTTATCAGGCAGCTATAAAAAATTCTTCCTGTTTGACAGTTAATAGCTTCTGACAAGTAGCAGATATTGAACTCGAACTAAAAAAGTAAAGACTAAGTGTTTAAAAGGAAAATCAGATATTCACACGCTTCCTTTATTCGGAAAAATCTAGACTTGTACCTCTCAAGTGATATCATCATAATAGACAGGAAGTTAAGATAATCAATGAGTGAGAATTGTTGCAGAAGGTAACTGAAGTACGAAACAGAATTCCGCGATAAATTAACTTAAAAGACCATGCCTTCGTGAGTGTATCAGAATTGATTTACCTGAGTTCGCAAGTAAACCCCCAGAGCAGCACGAAACAAGAGATTAATAGGCGGCCCTTCCTGACCTACAAAACACTTTTTTGTTATTTTAAATCCTGATTATGTTCAAGGCTGGAATTTCTATTTATTTCTAGGATTATCAGTAGGAAAGTTTTGCGAACTTATTGAATTTTTCCGATTGAAATGTGTCTCAAGTAGATACTGTCTTTATATCTCCTTCCTGCAATTTTTTTTGTATTCACATCTTGTTGTTACTCATGATTGTTCTTCCATTTCTCTCTGACTATTTTTTTGAAAACATCATGACTGAAAAAAACTTATATTCTGAACGATTACGGCTACGGCGCGGCGTATAACAAATAACATCAAAATCAAGGCAAACTGCACAAGCTATGGAAGGCAGCATGAGATGTGATCATAAACAGTACCGTTTCATAAGCGGAAATATAAAGCGACTCCACGGTTGGTAACAACCAAGAGCAAAAGTCCCAAGATACCTCACGATAAGCCAATGATGATAAGAACACTAAAACTATAGAAGAATTTAAATGCTTGATTGTAGACTGTTTGTTTTGCAACACTCGATAGTACCGGCTAAGAGAAGAAAATACGAAACGCGAACCTATACTTTAGTAACCGTCGGCAATACCTGACATAAACTTCGGAGCGTAAAACAAGTCAATCGATACTGATTCTCTTCTGTTTTTTATTTGACGGGAATTTAATATCTCTAGAGCTATTGGTTTTACTGAGAACCAACCGGCTGTCATCAATTGCCGTTGTTCTTTTTACATCTAAAATTCTATACTGGCGCCCTGCGTGGCCTTTCTCAAAATGTCTTTTCACATACGGGTATAGCGGTCAACTATCTACAAAAAGGTTTAGAAAACTCGAAAAACGCCATCTTATCGGTCCGGGAAAACGCAGGAAATCTACTTTAAACACTCGTAGACTGTAAACTAACAACAGCTATGACTTTTTAATTACGAATTACGTCATGCCATTCGAGACGTAGAAGAATCTTTGGGCCAGAACCGACGCCGGGTAAGCAGGATGCCCCATGGTGTATTTAATGTCAGTTTTGCACATTCTTGCTTCGTCCCGAGTTGCTATTGGGGAAATCAAACACATCTTGAAAAAAAAGACTGTACATTTCTTACGGCTGTCTGTTCTACCACCTATGGAGCCATATTTATGCTCTAAGTTTTCAAATCGAGATAGTTAACAACATTATGAACACCGTTATCTGTAAGTCTCTCTCTCTCTCTCTCTCTCTCTCTCTCTCTCTCTCTCTCTCTCTGTCTCTTTCTCTATCTCTCTCTCTCGCTGGCCCTCGCTATAAAAATAATATTCAAAGTGCGAGATGTCTCCACGCAAAGCTCATATCGATTACCCGACCGCACGCCTATGGGCACTAACTGCCTTCCTATCAAACGCGCTTTTTCAGATACTATCGCAAAAAGCGGTTTTTCGTATTTTTACCTTCTCTTTTTGATGGTTAAGGTTTCGAATGGATAAAACGTATCGTTCCGACAAGAATGAGGAGAAGCCAAAGATAACAAATTCACAAGAAAGCTCGAAATTTCCCAGTTCCGAAGATTCCCCAGCCATTTTAACCGAATTTGGAGACGAAATGCACAAAAATTCGGGAGAGCTACTTGCCAAATCTCAGCATTAATTACCAAAGAATTACGGCGCTAGAAGGAATGGAAGGGAAACGATACCCTCCTCCTGGTTTCAATAGTATTTGTGGAAATTTTCAGATTTTACTTAAAGAAACGCATATAGGTCACTAAAGTACATTTACTTCCGAGCTTTCGTCTTTCTCTAACTCAAAAGATGTCCATTCCAGGGCCGTATTTGCACCGTTTTCAGTTTTTTTTGCGTTTTCGACCTAAAAGATTACCATGTAGGAAAAACGTGTATCGGACCTTTTGTATTCCCCATTCCATGGAGTATTAAAATGTCACAACTACGTTTCCCTAGAAACTTGGATAACTAACTCACAAAGGCCCAAAGGAAGACAAATTACATTTTTTTCTTCTAATCAACCTCAAAAACAAGGAAACGACACTAGAAAAAGTGTGAAGTTAATCGAATCGAGTTGGGTAGAATAAGCACTCCCAGAACACAAATCGCGAATATCATGTTGATCAGACTATCCGAACAGTTTTTTTCTGAGCTAGGGGTCTTCCTTGCATTGACCTGTCGCGCTTTCTAGCGGCCAAATCGTAAGAAGTGCGAAATTGATTTGAGCGGCTTCAGATGCAGGTGAAGACACTCGATCGGCGTACTAAATGCCGGTTTGATATTTTTGCAAGACCTCCTACCTCTATCCCCCCCTTTCCGGACGCCTATGGGTTCAAATTTAAAACTACCTGAGGCAAAACATTTTTTGGAGGCTTTACACGATAGCGCCTAGATTGCTAAGCCTGTCCATAAGGTCCCAATCGACTTTGTCCAGTTTCGCCGCTAGGTGTCACCACGTTCGCTTCTCGTACACAGATTTCTTGTTTTCAAAAAGTGCAACGAAGATGAACACGATGGTAAATTGTTCTTTTTTTAATAGATGGGAACAACATAGATGTTCTCACTAGGAAGAAATGTCAAGTAGCTCTTTGAGACGTTTTATCAACTCGATGAACCTCAACCTTTTGAGTATCTTAAATGACTGTAATTAAAATCTTAATGACAATCATCAAGAATGAACATTCTTCTTCTTCAGAAAAATTTAAGAATTTATATAGAAATTAAAGACACCCTGTATAAGTCGTACAATTATATTTATAGATCAAGATTAAATTCATACACTCAAGTACGGATCTTAAAATTACTTCAGACAAGTATCAATTACATGCTTGAGGGTTGGTTAATTGCAACAATATCCATCTAGACGTAACACACACACACAATCCACGCCAGCCATTATTAATAACAACAACAAACATAACAGAAATCCTCCCTCGCCCTCGATACCTAAAATATAATTAAATTTTCCGGGTTATATAAAATGTTTCATTGTGAAAGTAGGAGGGTCTGTCGTCTCCTGGTGAATGTGCAAGCATGTCCACGTAGTACTTGATAAAATTACCGGCATAAATCATATACTAAATGTTAAATTGCCTAATAGAAATAACCATAATAGAGGGGTGCGTCCATTGTTTAAAGTTAAATAATCGCTACAGTCTGTTCCAGAAAGATAACACTGGAAAATGACCTCCCTTTCTCCATCCCAGCATTTGAAATTGTTGTTACATCCTATTCTTTCTAAAACAGGAATGAAATTCAGAACGATTGAAAATCAATGAAATGCCAGATTTATCTTTTGAGTTTAATTAAAATAAACGAGCTCTTAATATAAAATTAAAATTGATTAATGGAAGCTATGGACCTAATCTAGTTAACACTTTAAAATCGCGATAAAATTGGATGGCCCCTGGAAATCGTCCCACCTATAACATTCTCAACATGGCGTAAATAATTTGAGATAAATTTTGACACCGTTTTGCGACACGATAAAAAATCTAATTTTAATTAAGAAAAAACTAATTCAGTTCTGTGTGTCTCTTTAAAAAAACAAAGTCCATTAAAATAATATTTAGGTGTTTACTTGCTAATTTCACTACATAAGCAAGTGAAAATTATTAATAACAATATGACTGTTCAATGTTGACCTTTTATGCATATTAGCATGCATGTATTATATCGGTTTCACCTTGGATTTATCCAATTTACATATAACCAAATTTGACGTATTTTTTTTGCTCGCTAACGCAGAAAACAGCGGAATTCAAATTCATTATGCTGGATGTGCCAAATCGGGTATGATTTATTAGAGGATTTTTGACATTTAATATTGATTAGGTTTATTCAATATTGGAGAAAAATTCAAAATCGTCGTTGTTGGAAACGTTAATTACATAGCGTAGTTATTACAAGTTAATAGAAGAAATCTGAAAAACAAATGAAACTTAAAGCAAGGATTCTATAGAAAAACCACTGACCATTTTAAACAAATTACAATAAAGATATTTTCAAAACATAAAATTTAATTATCATCGGCCGTACCAAGTTCAAACCTTAGATCAACTTCCTACTTAACTATAAATAACAAAAGTAATTGCAAATGCTAGGCCTTGTAATAACAATCAATAATGTGTTAACTGTAAACATTAAAAAAGGTTCTAATTAATACGAACAATAAATAGAAGGTGATTTACAACATTCGGCTGTCCTAGGAATAGAATAGTTATAAAACACACCAATCAAACTTTAATAGTAATAACGAGACCGCAGTGGAAAGATTTTAAAATTTGTTTTAGGCATGTCATCCTCATAGTATGTTTGGACTTTAATTCTAAATTATGAAATTCAAAATTTAACAACTGCAAAAAATTCTTTCACTTTATTAATGTTAGTTCTTAGGAAGCTTGCTCTAAGCGAATCAAATGCTGATACTCGAAATATTTGAGTTTCTGAATCTTCTGCTTTTGGCACCAAACGAGCTTCTCAAGTCAGTCACTTCATTTCCTAATCAGTCTTTCCTAACCAACCGACCTCTCGAGCTACTCTGCGACTTTAGGGGTATAGGATTGAACAAGTGTTTCGAGCTGACTGTGAGATGGGCTTTAGTCTTTGGCTCTAAATGAGCTTCCTAGGTCGATCTGCATTTTCCGCTGGCGGATTAGGTTATCGTAATTGTGTTTCAAGCTAATTTTGATCTTTAGCTGTCTAAGGTCAACGAGTATTTCGAGCTGACTGTTTAGTTTCTGAGATGATCTTTGGGTCTTGGCACTAAATGAGCTTCTCAGTCGATCAAAAGTTTCTGTTGTCGGCTTAGCTTATCGTAATTGTATTTCAAGCTAATTTTGATCTTTAGCTATTTAAGGTCAATGAGTATTTCAAGCTGACTGTCAGTTTCTGAGATGATCTTTGGATCTTGGCACTAAATGAGCTTCTCAGTCAATCAAAAGTTTCTGCTATCGGCTTAGGTAATCGTAATTGTGTTTCAAGCTAATTTTGATCGTTAGCTGTCTAAGGTCAACGAGTATTTCGAGCTGACTGTCAGTTTCTGAGATGATCTTTGGGTCTTGACACTAGATGAGCTTCTCAGTCAATCAAAAGTTTCTGCTGGCGGCTTAGATTATCGTAATTGACGTTTCAAGCTAATTTTGATCTTTAGCTGTTTAAGGTTATCGGTTCTTTCGAGTTGATTGTGAATTTTTCATTTGGGCCTTAGGTTTTGGTACCCAACAAGTTTCTTAGGTCAATTACGATTTTTCGCTGGCGGGTTAGGTTATCCTAATTGACGTTTTTAGCTAATTTTGATCTTTAGCTGTTTAAGGTCATCGGTTGTTTCGAGCTGACTGTGAGTTTCTGGGGTGGGCCTTAGATTGTAGCACCAAACCAAATCAGAATTTTCCGGTAACTGGTTAGGTTATTGTAATTGACGTTTCAAGCTAATTTTGATCTTTAGTTGTTTAAGGTCATCAGTTGCTTCGAGCTGACTGTGAGTTTTTGATATGGGCCTTCCTTTTGGCCCCAAACAAACTTTTCAAGTCAATCAGAATGTTTCGGCTGGCAGCTTAGCTAATCGTAATTCACGTTTCTAGCTAATTTTAATATTTAGTTGTTTAATGTCATCCGATGTTTCGAGCAGACTGTGAGTTTCTCAAATGGGAAGTAGGTTTTCGTACTAAACTGGCGTCTCAGTCAATCAGAATTTGCCGCTGGCAGCTTAGATTATCGCAATCGACGTTTCTAGCTAATTTTGATCTTTTAGCTGTTTAAGACCAACGGTTGTTTCTAGCTGACTGTGAGTTTTTTCAGATGGGGTTTTTAAGCTTTGGCACCAAACTAGCTTCTCAGTCAATCAGAATTTGCCGCTGGTGGCTTAGGTTATCACAATTGACGTTTCAAGATAATTTTGATAGTTAGCTGTTTAAGGTCATCTGTTGTTTCGAGCTGACTGTGAGTTCTTGAGATAGGTGTTAGTCATTTGCACCAAACGAGCTTTTTAGATCAATCAAGAGTTTCTGCTAGCAAATGAGGTTATCGTAATTGAAGTTTCAAGCTAATTTTGATTTTTAGATATTTAAGGTCATTGGATGTTTTGAGTTGACTGTGGTACCAAAGGAGCTTCTCTAGTTAATCAAAATTCTTCGTTAGCTAGTAAAGTATTCCTAATCGTCCTTTCAAACCGTTTTAGATCCTAGGTCGATTGGGTGTTTCGAGCTGACTGTGAGTTTTTGAGATGATTTTTGGTTTTTTGTACCAAACGGGCTTCTCAAGACAAACACTCTTTGTCTATATGGGTTTAGGGTTTCCTAGCTAACATTTTATCCTAATTTGGATGTTTGAGTATTTAGAATCCATCGAATGTTTTGAGCTGAGCGAACTTCTTGAGATGGTCTTTGATTTTTGGCACCAAACGAGCTTCTCAGGTTAAACACTGTTTTTCTCTATTGGGTCAGGTTTTCCTAACTGACTTCTTATGTTGATTTTGATGTTTGAGTATTTAGAAACCATCGGATGTTTTGAACTGACTGAACTTCTTGAAATGGTCTTTGATTTTTGTCATCAAACGAGCTTCTCAAATCAATAAATATTTTCTCTGTTGGGTTAGATTTTCCTAACTGACTTTTTATGCTGATTTGAATGTTTGAGTATTTAGAATCCATCGGATGTTTTGAGCTGACTGAACTTCTTGGGATGTTTTTGAAGTCAATGACTTTCTTTTCTAATCGGCTAGGTTTTCGAATTGGCGCATGTTTTTTAAACTAATCGAATTCAAATATCAACTTGTAAGGTGGTGCTCCTATGATTCTGCAACACTCAAAAAAATTGAGAAACGCTACTCTAAGCAACTAATTTTAAGCATTGATCAATCTGAAGATTTAGTTCGTTACAGTTCGTGACAGAAAATAAAGTTAACTCTTTGATTTTGGGTTTGCTTTTTTTTTAGAATTTGCTTTCTGTGACCGTGCTCCTGGGCGCAGTGCGCATACTTATGGATTCATCTCTAGAAGCAGGTCACCAGCAAGGACGGAAAGAAAATTTGTAATATGAAATTTTTATTTCAATTTCCCTTCTACGTATCGAATTAATGCAGGTAAACCTGGAGCCGCAAAAGCTTCCACAATCGTGTGGCATTTTATTGTGAATCCTTTGACTTCTTCTGTTGGGGAAAGGTTCGATTCTAACGCTTTCTTTGTTTGCTTTTTCTTTTATTAAGTGTTCTAATTTCAGTATTGGTAAAATCCATTTATACATTCCAACAAATCACAAATCAGTCATGTTAATTTACTTTGTTCGATTTTTATAGCCTAATCATCCTTTATCCTAACAACAAAGAAGATTTCGTTCCAATTAAAAACGAAAACAAACCGTGAAATTCGCATTTTGATTCCAAGAAGAAAAATTATGTTATTAAAACCACCTACACAGCAAACAACAAAAAAAAACGGGGAAAAAATCTAGCGGTAAATCTAACGTTATCGAGTTTCGTGACATAATTTTCTCGGTTACCTTTTATTATAACGCGGTTGGTTCTCTCTGATGAAATTCTATTTTACTATTCTTATAACCTAGAGCACTGTTGGTTTTATTGAAAAAGATATTTTAGAAGGATGTATAAGGATAAAAAGAGAATCCAAAGAGTTAGTTGCATTGCTACGAGAGAAAACCAGTACTCCCTAAGGTTACGAAACCATTCATTCATAAAAGGTTAATAAACCTTTCAACTAAGAAGGCACATTGAATCGTTTTCCAAGTATGGATGACCGTGGTAAAGGTATGCAAGCACGACAGTAATCATCGCATAATCGATTTTTAAATATGTTTTAAATTATTATTATTGCCGCAGAGATGATGCACCGGAGAACTTACAACATCGTAAAATAATGAATTCGCGCGTGTGAAACATCTGCACGCTAATCTATACTGGTTGGGAGAAAGAAGCATTCTCCTGGTTAACATTAATTTGCTTTTTCGTTCTTACCTTTGACAGTTGTAATTTTGTTGCGTTTTTGCATAAAAGTAGAAGATGAAAGATAATTTTGAGAACTTGGGCGCAATTGAAAGTAACGGTTGATTGAGAGTTAGCGCAAAAATGAAAAATCCATCTAACAAATGGTGGAGGTGCCGGGCTAAGAGGCTTTAAAAAGCTTGCAGAGAGAGAGAAAGAACTTTAGAAGATTAAAAAATTTGCATGAATGTGATTTAAGCTTTCGAATTGGTGAATTCGATCGATATTTCTTTTATTAAATATAAAATATCTTGATGTAGTACGATACGGACGCCACGGTGGAATGGAAAGTATTTTAGCGGTCAACTTATTATTAGCTGTGCTACAGGAAATTATTACTGTTACAAAGATGCATTGTCGATAGTATATCTAGCTGTTTCCACATTTTCTGTGCTTTAGAATAGTAATAAATCAGCCAACATATCAAAACTGCGTTTGATTTTAATACCATTTTGTTTTTGTTTCAGGTATGTTCCAAGATTTTTCATTTTATTTATATCGAGGGCTTGGTAAGTCTCTAAATATTAAATTTTCCTTTCCGAATTACTATGGGAAAAAGATTGAAAGCATTTTTAACATTTTTCCTAAAACTGGTTCAAAAGCTGAGAATTCATTTAGAACAGTTGGAAGCCCCTTAAGTGTTATATAATGTACGTGCCTAAAATATCGCGGATGAATCTAGATAGAACTGGAATGTCTTTAAGCGATAAATTCACAGGCTATGCTATTATTTTATGTGCTATGCGCTTCTGGAGTTCAAGGAATATCTTCATCAACTGCCGAAACATTAAATGACGCGACGCGGCAATTTCTTCTTCCTCCTTGGTATCTGCACTATTTCCGTATTAATGTTTTCGTAGCGATTCTCTTATTACTCCTAAATTCTATTAAAGAGTATTAGTAATAGTAATAATTTTTAGTTCGCTTTTAGATGATTCAAATTCAGTCAATTAATAATTAATTAGCGAAATCCCCATCTACTGCGTCAATACTGATACTTAAATCTTGCGCTCCCCGATTTGCAGATACAACTGCCAGGGAACCTTCTTATTTGCTCTTTTTCTCTTGGATAACTTTAATGCAGAATATAAATACATAGGAAAGAAACCTTCAAGTATTCAGGGTGAGTTAATGGAATTTGTTAATTTTATTGTTTACTTTATCTTAATTACATAATCTTGCGCCAGAATTTAAAAAACCTTAAAATTTATTTTACATTACTAAAGCATGCATTGTAACGGGCCAGTGCTCAAAGGTATGCACAAGTCCCGTCCAGACCAATGGTAGATGTTAAATCCCGTAGCTCATGCCGCAAATGGGGTGGATTCTCAAATAAACTTAGCTAATCTCTCACAAAGAGAAGCTCACCGTTTTCCAAAACTCTTATTAAACTAATAGATGGTCGTAAAAGAGGGCGCCAGCAGTCGTAGATCGAAGGGTTCCGATGGTCGGTCACGCGACTACTCGTGAATCCGACACCCTGTATATAGGCCTCTTACGAAACCTCACCCTGTGTGTAACTTACCTCGCGGAAGCTCTATTAAAACTCGCTCTGACGTTTCACCAATGAGACTCGATACACAAAATAAACACTGCATAAGCACTTGATTTGTCTTACTTAATTTTGCTAAGGAAGTCCTCTGAAGACTTCCTTCTTTTAAAACGATACAAGAGAGAAATGCTAATTCAATATTTACTTCTCTCTTGAGCAAAGATATCTTAGTCTATAATTGAAATTTGGAATATACACTACGTGCTTTTTGATAGCCAAAAGAACAAAATAATGAAATTAGGCTACTTCGCCTGGACCAGAGATCCACTTACAAAAACAAGAATACAAAAAGTCGACCTTACTTACATTTATTAAAACAATAATGATAATAAAAAAATAAATCAAACACACACAAACAAAAATACAAAAATAATAACAAAATAACACTACAAAAGAATATCAATAAGAGGCATAAATTAATTTCTGTTTGGAGAACAGAATCGATAAAATAATGAAAAACAGAAACAAACTATAAGAAAAACAAATTATTACAATAAACAAAACGAAATGATTCTGTTACGTTAAAATTTTAAAATGGAACACAAAAGATCAAAATTCAAATATTAATTAACCCGACTAAGGTAAACTTGACCATAAATTGTTAAATATTGACAACTGAACTTTACATTTAAGAACAAAGAAATGATTGCCAAGTTAGTAATTTTGTTGCAACAATTTATCAAACACCAGCTAAAATTACCTGGGAACGTTCCTGTTACAAATTAGTTAAAAAGTTACTTGTAAAAATTATGATTCAATAAAACAATACGAAACTGATCTCGTCTAAGCAAAGTTCTCGTATAAAATATTTCACAAAGTTCGACGTTCTCCTAGTCTTTAAACATTAAAATTCATATAATGAAACATAGCAGGTTTTCTTTCTTACTCATACAGGAATTCTTTCTTCCAGAAGGTATGTGCAGACCTCTGTTTTCCGACGAAAGGCAGCTAGATCCAATAATTGAGAAAACTTTAATTTCGAAGAAGAACCACTTATTTTACGTTAATCACAAAAAAACATAAGAACAAAATCCAGGCGTTTACACACAATTTTATAAACGAAAATCACTGAGTCTCGAGCACTATTAAAATTTTGCGGAGCTTCCAAAATGTAGTATACACACAGATGCTACACCAACGGGGCCAAAATGGTTGCGTTCCTACCCTCTACAATTTCTGCTTCCTGGAGGACACCAGCGTAATTATATTTGGGTTGTACATTCCCCACGATAACGAAATTTATAAGCCTTGCTGTTGGCAAACAAACCACTTTCTTCCGCGACTATTGCGCGTCTCTGACACGAAGAAATTACGATTTCTCCAGTCCGATCTCTTTTTTTTCCTAAGAGGGTCGCTTCACTTAATTCGGTTTGAATCCAATTAGAGGATGTAGAGGTAAACGTCGAAAATTACCACGCGTTGGTTCAAGTCAACAGCTATCCACGTAATGCCTAACCTCTGCGTTTTTTTGTTACGCAGTTCGTATTTACGGAAGTGGGGTTAAAAAGTCGGATACACACCCTAACAGATTAAGACATCAATACTCTTTATGCGACAATGGAAAATTTTACTTGTAGATTCGCTAGTTTAAATTTGACTTCCCCGGGACTGTGTGACTGCAATATTGCAACTAATGATTCTGGGAATTTGATATTGGAAATCAACGAAAGACACGTCTACTGGAGTCTAGGTGTCGAAACCACAAAAATATTAATTCTTTAAAATAACATTATAACAAACGTTCGTTTAATGAAACAATTTAAATATTGCGCGTCAAGAAAACAAATATCCGAACGAAATTGAAAAACAGGGGCGGATTTAGTGCGAATTTTAAAATAACATTACAGCATTTAGCTTGGAGCGTCTGGAATGACGCAAAAGAATTTTACTGTATAGTGGAGAACCACAAGTGGTAGCTTGCGGATCGGCGTGAATTTATGAAATGAAATACGCACGATGCAAATGGTTGAAGTGCAGCGTGATCGGTCGGCAAGTAGGTTGCGGTGGCCTAGATCCCGATGGCGTGGCGGCTTTAACAGTTTCGCCTCGTAGACGTTTCCATCGTAAGATCTTGAAGATCTCGACTGATACTGGTTGCGAATATTCCCTTGGTGTTACAGTTGTAGTAATCCTTGTCAGATGTCGTAGCCAGACCTAGGTCAGTTAGAATAATGAAGATCACGGACGGCGTGAGACTCGGCTTCAAGTAGCGCTTGGAGCGTCAATGTTAAGACCTTCTAGCTCTACAGTGACAGAGCTTTTTTTTTTCGAAGTGACCTGAACTGTGTTAACGGCCTGGATAATGACGGAAAAACAGTATTTTACATTTCAGAACCACACCAGTAGCGGAGCGCGATATTTGACGGTCGAATGAAAACTATTGGCAGTGTAGTGCAGTTTCATTGCAGACAGAACCAACCTAGAGAGCGCGGACTGGCTGTAAACAGCATGTTTCCCCATTGCGTTGTCGTCTTTCCGGGTCGCAATGGTGTAATATGGACGTTCCTTAGCAATCTCTAACCCAGAATGGCCGTCTGAAGTAGGTTGTATGGAGAGCTTGCAGGGCCGAAAGCCCTGAAATTTCCGTCAGGCTGGTGGACTGAATCCAATGTGATTAATGGAATCAAGGTAGAGCACCATAACGCCTAATAACGTATGATGCTAATCAGGCTATTCGCGTACACGGACGCCCCCTTAATGTTAATTATGAATGGCAGTGGCAGGATGAAGCTTGTAAGTTGCAATAATTCTCGCCGGATGATGGTGGAGGTCGTAAGCGTAAGTGTAAACAGTAGAACTCAGGCTTAAGTAGCAAAATGGCATGGATTTGCTTTTTAGAGAACATGCTGGCAGGTGCAGACCTTTCGTTGCAGAACTAACCTGGAGAGCGTCGTTTTAGACGGACAGAATCGTTGTTCTTTTGGGTCGCTCTGGTACATTCCGAGCATTTCTAGAGGACTTCCAACCCAGAATGGATGTCCCAAGTAGGCAGGTCGTAGGACCAGAGGCCCCGAAATTTTAGTCGGGGTGGCAAACTAGACCATGTGGTAACGAATGGAATTAAGTCGGAGCGCCAACTGATGTTATCCGTCCACATAACTCATGACCAGTCCACCATACTTGTGTTCCCTGGCTATTACAGGAATGAAATAATGGCAGGTAGAAGAAGGTTAGGCTCAAGTAGCTTCTGAAGCCAAAACCTTGTAGTGACGAAGAGAGAATGAATAAGGAAGACGACATCCAGCTAGTATAGCGTAACATTGATGAGTTTTTCTTGTTAGATATTTTGCTTTCCAGAATCACACCAGCCAACACCAAGCGGCCGGAATGGTGGCGTGCGATATTGAACGACTGAATAAAGAGACTTCGGTAACTTTGCAGAACTAACCTGAATAGCTTGGACAGCTTGGTGGCGGCTTTAGATGGTCTCTGACGGGTAGAAGGCTGGCAATTAGGGCGTTAGATCGCTCCAAGGTGAAGAATAAGGAAATGGTGGAGGCACCTTACCAACGCGTCTTCATTCTTCCACATAATGTCGGTATATAATCAACGTTATTGCCCAACCGAAGACGGAAGGCCGTTTTAAGCGCCTGGGCGCTTCTTCAGCCGTGATAGTCGTCAATTGATAACGACACAAGGTACGTCCGTCGTTCCCGTTCATCTGCACTGGACCAGCCGATAGAAATCGAAACGGTAGTTTTGGATAGTTATCTTTCACACTCCATCGCAGTGGTTGCAGCGGCAGGAGGAGGGCCGTTGGCAGTATGAATGGAATGACGTTGGGCTGGAGCGAACTGATGTTAAAGAGCTGGGCGGCGATCGTTTGTACCTGAAGCGGATGGTGGTGGGCGTTGAAAGGCAGAATGTTGGTAAATAAAGAGCGTCGGTTACTGCGTGGCGCGTCGGTAGATGTTTCAAGGCGACCTTAGTTGGTAAAACGGGCACATAGTGGCGTCGATGCGAAGTTTTAGTTGTATAGGTTATTGACCACGATGTAGCGGAAGTCGGCTATTGTTGTTTGTTGGGTGCCCACTGCCGGGATGGTGATGTGCCGATATGGTTGAGAAGGCCTATGTTGGGCCAGCGATAGGGCGATAGATCTGATTATATATCCATCGACTGTCGCGGCTGATGTTGGTCCATAATACTGATGGTGATGTTAGTAAAAAGTGAACAACGGTCGCAGAAGGAGAACTTGCACTCGCGATAAACAGATGAATGGATGCGGCATACAAATAGTTTTCGAGAGCCACACCCCTACTAGGGCGGTGGGATGAGTTCGGTAGCGAATGCTAGGCGGTAACAGTGGCAAAGGGGACTTCGAGACCGCCAACCTACTAACTCCGCAGCCCGGGACGCGTTCGGAGTGCAAACACCCGGGAGAGCAAGGAAATCAACAGTCGTGCTTCTCCGAGACGACATACGCAGGTGGAAAAAGGGACACTTGCTTCGGGGACCTGTGCCGTCCCAAAACGCTGAGGGTCCCCGGCTGGGACACGCCACCCGGGGTGAGATCTCCGGTAGGCCGGACGCACCTGACACGGACCAGTACGTACACACTGGTAAGGAAAGGGAAGAACCACTGCCGACGTCTACCTCGAACGGACACTACCCGGAACTGCCTCCACGCAACACTAAACACTGATACGATTATTTCTGCGATAATCTACTTCAGTCGGATTAGGAATTTCTTCAGATTCACGAATGTCAGAACTAAAATACCAGTTATGTTTTTAAATACGAAACAAGAACAGCCACCCACAAATAAATGCACACAGGCTAAAATCTGAGAGTACTCATCTCGTTACTACCGTATCTGACAACTGAATAGACTGAATTCAGCAACTAACTGAGATCACACGCACCACCAACTAATCGTATTAGCTTAGACAATTTCCAGATTTAGTGTTGCAAATTAAACTAGACTAGAGCTAGCGCTATCGCGGGGGTCCGCCACTTTAGGTCTTCGCTCAGCCGTTTGGCGGCTCCGCTCGGGGCCGACGCCTGCGGCGCTTCGATTATTTAACTCTCTTGGACTAACAACCTTCGTTGGGCTCGCTTTTGTTTGCAGACGCGTCGTCACGGTCCTCTGTCAAAAAAAAAACAAAATACGTTCGGTCACGCACCCATCTTGTGCTCCCGCATGCATCTTATACAAGCATTTTCCCCACTTCACCTGCCTATCAAAGTTCCATCTTTATAAGATCAGCCGTTTGCAAGATACGGAATGTCTGCCAAAACAAAAAAGCAAATGACGATCGGTCCCGCACAAATTCTCTATCTCCAAACCATTTCCCATCGCACCTACCTACCAAGGTTATAAATCTATAGAATCAGCCGTTTCTGACATACGGAATATCTACCAAAACAAAAAACAAAATATGGTTGGTCCCACACGCACGCAATTTATGCAAGCCTTTCCTCCCAACACTCCCGCCTACTATAATCCCATTTGTATTGCATCCGCCGTTCCGGAGATACGGAATTTCTGCCAAAAAAGAACAAAATATACTCTGTCCAGCATACATCTTTTGCAAACCTTTCTCCTGCCGCACCTGCAACCAAAGTCTCATCTCTGTAGGATCAGTCGTTCCTGAGATACGGAATGTTTGCCAAGAAAAAAAAACCAAAACACGGCCGGTCCTGCACGCAGCTTATGCAAGCCTCACCTACCACCTCATCTACATACGATCAGCCGCAGATGCGGGATTTCCGGCAAACAAAACAAACCACAGTCGGTCCCGCACACATCTTCTGAAAACCTTTCCCCCAACTGCACCTACCTACCAAAAAACATCCAAATACGTTCGGTTCCGCACACATCTTCTGAAAGTCTCTTCCCCACTGCACCAACCTACCCCAGCCCCATCTCTATAGCATTAGCCGTTTCTGAGATACGGGTTTTCCACAAAAAAACACCAAAAGCCGGGAGGCGCCGATAATACCTTCTGCAAGTCTTTCGCTCACCGTACCTACTTCCATCTGTATAGGGTCAGCGTGTCCGAGATACGGGATGTTCGCCAAAAAAAAAGAAACAGAAGACGATCGGTCCCGCATACATATTGTGCAAGCCTTTCTTCCCACTACACCCGCCTACTAAAGTCCCATCTGTATAGGATCAAACATTTGTGAGATACTGAGATACGTAAATCTGCCAAAAAACTAACAAAAGACGGTCGGTCCCGCACTCATCTTATGCAAGCCTATCCCTCACCGCACCTACCTACCAACATCCTATCTTCATAGAATCACTCGTTTCTGAGATGTATCTAAACTATTTTCGGGCTGAGCTGTCGAATTGGAAAGGTTCAACGAATTTCACATCGGTCGTCGACGTTTAAGCTTTCGGAAAGGTTTTTATGCGAATGTTTCTTCTCCGCGCGTCCGAATAAACCGCAGAAATCGCGAGCGAATTTCGATTTGACGTTACTCGCATGTACACATTTACCGTTGCTTGTTTCGACGTCACCAGCATAGCAACCAGCATAGCAACGTGCTAGAAGAATAAACCAAAAAAAAATTTTCGAACGCCCACGACACCGACCCTGCGTTGTGACGGTCGCGCCCGCGATCCTTCCGCGCCCCTCTCCCTTTATTTCCCCTTTACTAGATCCCAATGGTGATCCTCGAATTTTGGACACACTATATATGAAATGTGACGGGATTGTCTAAAATAGTAAATGAATGACTAAAATAAGGGAGGATAAGTGACTTGTTAATCTAAAAAGGGGAACAAAACAAATTTCAGACATGATGCATTATAAATTCTACGTAATGTTACGAGGCATAAATACCTAGTAAAGAAACCTCTAAATATTCAGGGTAAGCTGTAGAATTTATTCTAATTACATTAATTTACATTAGCATCGGAAGCTTTGATAGGGCAAACGGAGTTTGTTTATGACAGGAACTACTATTAAATTAAATTCTAGGAAAAACTATTGGGAAACACACTAAATGTTCCGAAAAGTAATTCTCTTAATCTCTTTGGCAACATGTTTACATTTTTTTTTTAGATAAGACAAGGAACTTCAAGTAAACAATAGTAAAGGAGAATTTACCATCTAGGCTAATGTTAAGGTCAATAAGCGTGTCAGTCTCCATCCGTCAAACATCTTTTTTATTTTTTTGACAGATTAATTTAATAATTGTAATAATTGCATATCTGCAGGTATTTCAATTAGTCACACTATTTACACATCATCATCTTCGTCAGATGTAATAAGATCTCTCAATTAATGCTGCAATTTTAAAATACATTAATTGCCTTAAAGAATTGCAACTAATGCCTAATGAATACCCACCTTAATAACTTCACTTAACATGAACATGTGTCAAGTCACTCTCAAGTTTTTAACGTTGTTATATTATTAATATGATTATTGTTACTATTATTTGAATAACCGGTGAAGGGACCGTTATAAAAATTGTATGATTTTATTATAGAGTGCATGTTTTTAGAAGTTCATCATCATCATCCTGCCTTTCTAAAAGGTTTGCGCGTAACTATGCATAGTACGTTTTGAGGTTATTGTTGATAATGTCAATCAAAGGATCTCTATTTTTAGATTTGAATTTATATTTATATACGTAGAACTGATTAATTTTATAATTTAAAAACAGTTTTAAGTGAATAAAAAAAGGAAACAAGTTGTGTTCTATATCTGGATAATGAACGGTTTCTTTATATTATTAAGATTTTGCCTTGTGGCGGTCACCTACGACAAATTCCCTAATTATTCTGTTGATTTTTCTTTCCTTTTTTTTGCTTTCTTCCGTCATCATAACTATGTGATGTGTATTTTTGTGAGATTACATCGTTGACTATTATGTATTTTATTCATTAGAAACTCAAAATGTCTATTTCGTTACGTGTGTGATCATCTAACAATTTCCAAATCTAAAACTGCAAGAAAGCATTTAGATGCCAGAATTTATTTATCTTACTTGTTTAGTTTTGCTACCTGCTCATTTTTGGTTTCCTAGGAAATAAGTTACACTGTGTTATACTAGATAGAACCCATACCATGCGTGAAAACCGCGCATCGGTTTGATGTAACACGCACTCTATGTTCAATTTAAATCGAAAAAAACTCTACTGACGTAAGCCTTTTGACCCTGGCCTCATCTGTCGGAGAAAATGACTTTGTTTCGGCTACTTTGGATCTGTGAGGGTCAGCATGATGCTTTTCAAGACGCACATACTTTTGAATAAGACCACGTAGGGCGCCAGTATAGAATTTCAAATGGACAAAAAACAAACAATGATCGGAAGCACTCAAACCGATTGATTCTATATCTCAAAAATGCTACAATTTAGGGAGAGTTTTATGACAAAAAAGGTTTAATCTTTGTCAAAGAATGCAATGCAAATAATTAGCTTTCGTTTTTGAGATGACGTACGACTTTGTCGTACCCCGTCGTATTGGGAAGGTTTTATCAAATCCGACTTTATTAGAAAACGACGCATTCTACAAAAAACACGCAAGTATAACTTTTTATTTCAAATCGATTGCGGATTCAGAAAATAAAATTATTTTTTATTCTTCAGTGGCGTAACAATTTTTTTTAGCGTAGGGAGCTAGCCCTCCCCCAATTCTACGCCTCTGATAAAGATATCAAACGCAAAACTACGTAAGATAGTAGACACTTTAACGTAACAAACATGTAGAAAATTTCATTCCGATATCTCATTTTGTTCTTAAAATATTGAGAAAACAGGAAATTTTAAATGAAACTTTGACACCCTGTATCTCGAAAACGGTGCACTTTAATTTACAAAGTCTTAATTTTTCTTGAGAAATACGCCTGCCAAATATTTGCACTCGTTTTCAAAACACTTAATTCACATTGGAAGCATGAAACTAATCAGGCGCCATCTAGACGGAGCGTCTTGTACTAGCATAGTACAACAGACAAAGGCGCTTCGTTTAAATAATGTGTGAGTACGTAAACCAAAAAGTAATACAGTGAAACCTCTATAACGGACAGCGTTGCCAAAAAATGTCCGTAATCAGAAGTGCCTGCTATGAAAAACTAAGAACTCATGGATTACAACGCTTTGGAACTTAGAAAAGTGTCCTTAATACAGAGGTGTCCGATGAGAGAAGTTTCACTGTATAACTAAATACAGTAAAACTTCCAATAAGTGGATACTGTCGGTTTCAGACTTTTTGTCCATTTATTGGAAGTATTCGGTTAAAAGACACCATTTTAGTTTCAAGGTTTCAAAGTAGTGGTATCGATTTTACTCTTGAGAAATTCAAAATCAGAAATGACATCAGCAGTCTAGGTCTCGGGCTTACCATAATTTCTTGGTAGTGGTATAGGTAGCTTGACGATGGTTTCAGTGTCAAGAGCTTATTACTTCTACCACGTCTTTAGAAAACTCAGGCAAAGACTAATATAAGGCTTTGGTCTTCATTTCAAGAATTCGCCATGGTGATGTTTTTAGTATTAATTTTTGATTTCTGTCTAGGAACTATTTCTAGGTTTTGATATTGATCATAGTTTTACGAAGATCACAACCAACACTAACACAAGCCTTGGTTTCGATATCAGACGTTTTGATCAGAGTTTTGTTGTTCTTTCTCTAAGTTTAGGAATTAATTCTGGCGTTACAAAAATCTAGACTAGACTAAAATAATTCTTGGTGCCAGTATCAAGGTCTAATTTTGCTTTTACCCGTCCACGATAAAATGTTCAAAAAATGGTAACTTTGATTTTGATATCAAGACTTATAAGAAGCCTTGGTTCTGATGCCAAAATATTTGGTCCTGACTTTGCCATTATTACTATATATTGGCATTAAGTCCAGTATAGAGAACATCAAGTATTTGTCTTGGTATTGATAATCCTTGTCTCGGTTGCATTGTAAATGACCTGAACATGAACTCGATATCAAAAGTATCGGTTTTGACCTAAGTGGTCTTGTTTCTGCTTTTAATCTACCTTAGATTGTGTCAATCTCCAGATCAAGATCTCTAGATCTTTGCTTCAATGTCGGTCTACAAAATACCACAAAAACCGCAATGTTACGTAAGACTTGATCTTCATGCCAAAAGTCAGACAATCCAAAATGCAACCTTACATAAGCCTTGATCTTCATACCAAAAGCCTTGATCCTGATTTCGTCATGATCTCTAGGTCTTTGTATGAATGTTGATCTTCTAAAGACCAAAAGGCTTGGGCTTCATACCAAAAGTCTTAGTGGTGTTTGTATCAATGTTGGTCTTCTAAACACCAAAAACGCAACTTTACATAAGTTGTGGTTTTCATGCTAAGTCTTGGTCCTGATTTCGTCATCATCTTTACGTCTTTGTATTGATGTTGGTCTTTAAAATACTACAAAAAACACAATCTTACATAAGTTTTCGTCTTCATGCCAAAGGTCTTGGTCTCGCTTTCGTCATAATATGTAGGTCTTTGGTCTTCTAAAGTTCAAAAGATACAACCTCACATAAGTCTTGGTGGTCATGCCAAAAGTCAAAAGACCCAATGCAGAACCTTACATAAGCCTTGGTCTTTATATCAAAAGTTTTGGTCGTGATTTCGTTATAATCTCAAGGTTTTTGTATTTATGTTAGTCTTCAAAAGATCAAAAGATGCAACCTTATATATGTCTTGGTCTTCATGTCAAAAATCAAAAGACCCTAAACGCAACTTTATATAAGCCTTGGTTTTCATGCTAAAAGACAAAAGGTCCAAAATGCAACCTTGCATAAGCCTTGGTCTTCATGCCAAAAGTTTTGATTCTGATTTCGTCATGATCTCTAGGTTTTTGTATTGAAGTTGGTCTTCTAAAGACCAAAAGACGCAACCTTGTCTCGGCCTTCATGCCACAAGTCAAAGGATTCAAAACGCAACCTTACTTAAGCCTTGGTCTTCATGCCAAGTCTTGGTCCTGATTTTGCCGTAATCTCTAGATCTTTTTATCGATACATAAGTTTTTGTTTTCATGCCAAAAGTCTTGGTCTTTCTTCGTCTTTGTATTGATATTGGTCTTCTAAAGTCCAAAAGATGCAACCTCACATAAATCCTGGTCTTTATGCCTAAAGTCAAAAGATCCAATACGAACCCTACATAAGTATTGGTCTTCATACCAAAAGTCTTGGTCTTCATACCAAAAGTCTTGGTCTTGATTTCATCATAATATGTAGATCTTTGTATTGATGTTGGTCTTAAAAAAAAACCAAAGAAAGGCGTAATCTTACTTAAGCTTTGGTTTTCATGCCAAAAATCTTGGTCCTGATTTCGTCATAACTTGTAGGTTTTTGTTTTACAAAATCTGTCCGCTTATAGGAAGTGGTCGTAATGGAAGATTTTACTACATATAATTTTTTTGTTTATGTAGCTAATTTGGGTATCTGTCAAGGTTAACCTCAAAATTTCATGTTTTTTCTTATTTTATGTAAACTATTGGTACAAAGAATTTTGTTCAAAACAAAACCAAACAAAATTTTGATTTTTGGTTTACTTTACCCTAAACCTATTCATTTTTTGTTTTAACAAAAATTGCTTTTAATAAGAAAACATAGTTTCTGTCCATGAGCAAGCAGCAAGTGGTTGTACTGGAAGGGTAAAATTGCTGCACGGTTGTTAGCACTCGTTTGCACACAAGCCTCTAGCAACTTTGCATTTTTTCCATTGTTTTTAGCAAATAGTAATAACAACATAAATTACAGTGCATTCAAAATTCATAATTCACCGAAACCGTAAGAGATACAGCGAGATACTTTAGAGATCAATTTACTGTTGTACTTTACAGACATTGCCTGATTTTCTTTAGAGTGAAAATATTTCAGGAATGAACCAAGATAGAAAAGAACGGCAAAGAGAGGATTTTACAGGCTCAGAAATATTAGCGTGTGTACTAGAGATCACTTTATAGTGTTGGCAAGAAGCATTGCAAATACTCCAACTTACGAAATTGTTATTAAGAATGACAAAATGAAACACTCAAAACATATCTTTGTCATTCTTCTTCCTGATTATATATTGTATACACTAATCCGAAAGGCGTCGATATTATCGCATAGAAAACAAAAGAAGTTTTAAATGAGTCTGCCATCCTAAAATTTCTTGTGAAACGTGTCGTTCAATAGTAATTTGTCGTAATAACAAAAGTGCATAAACGACCCGCATTTTATTGCAGCATAAACTAAAAGCAGAAATCAGGATAATAATTGCTGTAATTGATACGTAATTGCGAGAAAGTCCGATAAATAAGTTCACCGCGTGGCGTTAACCTTTAAAATAGCAATATGTTATTCGCAAAATGGCTAATGAAATTGAAAAAAAAATAGCAAGAAACCACACACAGATATACAACATAATATTAGCGCTATTATTATGAAGACTAAATTTAGTAGATCCAGGAACACATCAAAAGTCTAAAAATAAGTGCCATACCCTAAAGGGAGAACACACACACACACATCACTTTTGCATATTTTACCCAGTGGAAATAATTAAGTTGTGATTTATTAAAACGTGTTGCTTTCTGTTTCTTCCTAGTTTAAACATTTCCTAACTCGCAGAAAAAAAAAACATGTTGATTAGTGGTTGTATACATTTATTTAATTAGTAATTACGTGCTAGAAATTAAATTGCAGTTTTATGTTTAATTTTTTTTCAACTGTTCGCTGATCAGATCACAGTTACACAGGAACAGATAACAGTTACCAGTTACGCGGCCTTGGTTCAACATTTTTAATTAATAAATGCAGAAATTATTCCACATACGTATGTATGATATGTTTGTGTGTAATTTAATACGTTTACGTAACTCGCAACGTAAATATCTGTGAAAACAAAAATATTGTTGTGCTCGTTAATTTCACGTTAGAAAAATCAGTGGTTGTGTCCAAAATTATTTAAATTATTACCTTTTTAGAAAATACTAGTAATTATTTACTTAAAAATAAATTTCTTGGAAAACTCCACGGTTTTTCCCAACGCGGAAACATTTTTCAAGTTTTCTTCAATTGTTTCAGAATTAACCTATACAACACGATAAAAATGTGTAACAAACAGATTATGACATAAGAATAATAATAATAGGATAAACAAACAAAATTAAACATAATGAGTGAAATTTTGTTTTTATCTGCAATAATTAGTGTCAAGCTGTTAATATACAAAATTGTTTTGAATATTTAACTAAAATCGAGTAGGTAGATCCTAATAAAATTTTTATATTCAATTGTTTTGAATGCCAACCATAAAATAACGCACCAAAGCGTGACTTGCATTTTATACACGATTTTTAAAATAAATTCACCACGTATAATAAAATCAATTTAGAAGTAAAATAAATGTGAAAGCGAATGCATTTTATATTACGTAAATACGTCATAAAATTGATTTAAAACCTGACAGATAATGTATACAGTAGAGGTTAAAAATAATTTGCATGTTTAAATTGGATCAAGCTATCTTTCCCAGGAACGAGTTTAAAATTTAAAATTTCCTCTTTTTTTGTTTCTCTTTTTTCTCTAACGCTTTAAACTTTACTGGGATTAGAGTTAGGTTTGTATTAATTATTAGTTCGTAGCTCATCCCAAAATGTCCTTCTATTTATTAATTCAATCAATTCTAACAAATCTTAAATTTGGTAAAAATGTGTTAATTAAATTGTCATTGGGAAGGTCACTAGATGTTACCAGTTAATTACAATTTGATGTATAATAAAATTATTAATTATGGTATTACAAGCGAAATTTAACCTAGTCGTCAAATTACTCATTTCTAATGTAAGTCTTGGTTTGGATGTCAATTGTCATGATTAGTTTAAAACAACCAGAAAATCTATTTTGTCGATTCTGGGCGGTATGACTAACAGAATCTCCATAGCTCCACAGTTCTCGGCATCAGCTTTGAGGAAAACCTATGTATGTCTTGGACTTCTACTATAGTTGTGATCTTGTTTTGATTTCCTAAGACCCAGTGTTGAATTTCCTTTGATGATAAACGTTTTTCTATAACTCTAGCATTTCGTGTCCATTTTGAATGTAAGAACGAACTCAAAACTAATGTAACTCTTGGTTTGGATGTCAAATGTCATGATTTGTCGCTCCGAGTTTGAAGAAAGCCATAAAAATCTATTTTGTGGATTCTGGGCAGCATGACAAACAGAATCTCCATAGCTCCATAGTTCTCGGCATCAGCTTTGAGGAAAACCTATGTATGCCTTGGACTTCTACTATAAATAGTTGTGATCTTGGTTTTGATTTCATAAGACCCAATATTGAATTTCCTTTGGTAATAAACGTTTTTCTATATCTCTAGCGTTTGGTGTCCATTTTGAATGTAACAACGAACCCAAAACTAATATCAGTCTTGGTTTGGATGTCAAATGTCATGATGTTCGCTCTGAGTTTGAAGAAAGCTAGAAAAATCTATTTTATCAATTTTGGGCGACATGACAAACATTATCTCCATAGTTCCATAGTCTCCAGCATCAGCTTTGGGCAAAACCTATGTAGGTTTTAACCTTCTAATATCAATTGTTGTGATCTTGGATTTGACTTAATAAGACCCAGCGTTGAATTTCCCTTGGATATAAACGTTTTGCTATACCTCTAGGCTTTGGTGTCCATCTTGAACGTAAGAGCGAACCCAAAACTAATGTAAATCTTGGTTTGAATGTCAAGTATCGTAATGTTTGCTTCGAGTTTGAAGAAAGTCAGAAAAATCTATTTTATCGATTCTGGGCGGCATGACAAATAGTATTTTCGTAGTTCCATAGTCTTTGGGATCAATCTTGAGCAAAACTTGGTCTTTTAATACCTACACTCGTGATTTTGGTTTTGAGTTTATAAAACCGGGCGTAAAATTTTCTTCTATAAGTAATTTTTCAAAATCTGTAGATTTTGGCGCCCATATTGAACTCAAGACCAAATCCAAAACTGATGTTAGTCTTGGTCTTGATATCAATCGTCATGATATTAGCTTTGATATCTGTAAAGATGATGTACGGCATGGAAAACAGCATTTCCCTAATTCCTAAGTCTTGATACTTGAGCAAAACAACCGATCACGTCTTGGTCTTAATATCAATAATCTTGTTCTTAGTTTTGACTTGGTAAAAGCTAACCTTAACTTTTTTTTTGATAAATGGCTTTTGGAAACCTTTAGGTTTTAGTGTCGATTTTGAATGTAAGAACAAACCCAAGACTAATGGTAAGGCTTGTTCTGGGTGTCAACTGCTGTGATATTACTTCCTGAGTTTGAAAAAGCCAAGGGAATATATTTTATTGATAATGGGAGCCATGGCAAATAGCATTTTTACAATTCCTAAGTCGTGGTACCAGGCTTGAACAAAAACGATGTACGTTTTGGTCCTAATGTGAATAGTCGTGATCTTGGTTTTGACTTTATAATATCAAACGTTGAATTTCTTTTGAAAAGTAGTTTATCACTTCGCTTCCATGTCAACAGTCTTGGTCTCGAGGAGAGTGTAGTGCGATTTATTGCAGAAGAAAACGCATTAAGAATTAGTACTGATCTTGATCATAAAACCCAAACCTGATCGAAGACTTGGTCTCTATGTTAACAGTATTGGCCTTGATTCTGATTTTACAGAAACTAAATGAAAACTTGGCGTGATTAATTACTGAAGTAAACGCGTTAGAACCTGGTAACAATTTTGATCTTGAATTAAAATCCAAGTTCAAAACTGGCCCAAGAGTGGTGCTGATGTCAATAGTCTTGGTCATGATTTTAATTTTGTAGAAAATTAAGAAAAACCTGGTGTGGTTCATTGCAGAAGAAAACGCATTAAGATTTGGCATGGATTTTGATTTTAAACTAAATGATCAAACTCAAAGCTGATCTAAGACTCGGTTCTGATATCAGTAGTCTTCGTCTCGATTTCGATTTTGGAAAAACTAAAGCGAACTCTGGTCTGATTTCATTATGAAAGTAAACCCATTGAGGTTTGGCATCGATTTCGATCTTGAACTGAAAGACCAAACCCAAAACTGATTCAAGACTTGGTTCTGATATCAATAACCTTGGTTTCGATTTTGATCTTGGAAAAACTAAAGCAAAATTTGGTCTGATTTCATTACGAAAGTAAACCCATTGAGGTTTGGCATCGATTTCGATCTTGAACTGAAAGACCAAACCCAAAACTGATTCAAGACTTGGTTCTGATATCAATAACCTTGGTTTCGATTTTGATCTTAGAAAAACTAAAGCAAAATTTGGTCTGATTTCATTACGAAAATAAATCCATTGAGCTTTGGCATTGATTTCGATCTTGAGCTAAAAAATTGTTTCCAGACTTGGTCCTGACATTTAATAGTCTTGGTCTCGATTTCTTTTTTAGAAAAACTAAAGGGAAACAGTTTTGGTTTTGATTTTGATAGAATTTTAGATTCTTTGTAGGATGTTGATCTTCTATGATGAACCAAGTATATGTAAAAAAGAAGTCAGTAAGACGGTTGTTGAACAGAAACCTACCTTTGTTTCATACGTTGCTAGATTCTATCGTTTAATAACTTTTTTGTTTCGTCTTCTTTTTCAAACGAAATTAGAACACTTGAAATCAATTAACTCCACTCTATTTCAGAGTTATAAAAATTATTGCCTGAAAGACAAAAGTATCCACTACTAGTAATAACCGGATTACAAGACAAGGGTCGAAATAACCTTTATCAAAAGAAAGCAATTTCCGCGCTTTAACAATTTAAGCTTGGTGATCAAAACGAGATTGGTTTGAAAGCCTCATATCTGAAGCATACCCCTCCGCGAATGAAAATATCGTCAGTGAACAAGAAGAAGAGAAAAACCGAAAACGCATTTGAAGCGTAATACTGGATGTAAGTAATGAAGACATATTGGATTGATAAGATCAAAAACCAAGGGGTAGTAAAGGAGTTTAATGATTCATAGGACACCCTGTATGGGCTGGAATAGAAAATACATTAAGGGGAAAAGTTAGGACAAAAAAAGAGACACGTGCCTTTTTTGACAGGTCATGGGGGTGGCATAATTATGGATTCAAATTGAATTTAATACTTAAAAACAGTCGTTCACGCGATCTATTTCTCAATTGAGCTTGATACTTGTGTTATTTCTGAAAAACAATATCGTTGAAACTTTCATTTTCATATTGAAAAAGTCCCCATTTATTGCAATTCCTCGAAACATTATTTAATAAAACAGAATATGTCAGCCCAATTTGAAATCATTTTAAAAATCCATTTCACAAAGAAAAACTTAATCTAACAAGGAGGAAAATTCCGCGATCCTGCAGAAAATTACAATCCACCCCCGTGTGGAATCGTCAAGGGAATCAAAACTACTTTTTACGAGCCCGAGCCTCTCTAGAATTGTTTACTATCCTTGGAAGTGGCGTTACTATACATCACTACACTAACGGTCGTCATGAACGAGAAAATGGCTGGAGAAGTGATATCTGGGGGAAATTAGTGTTTTGTTTATAGTTGCTGTAAGCTCCTTTCCACTACAACGAAGACGAGTTTGTATGCACCCAGACAACTGACGCCCCCACTTCTACAGCCCAGCTGGCAGGCACAGGATCAATACCGTGTGAGGGTCCTCCCCCAGGCGGCACGGCACCCCTGACCTAGCTGCATCTGACCTTCACGGAATTAAAGTCAGGACGTACAGGAAGTACTAGAGAATGGTGTAATCTCTTTCTTTTAGAAACTCCCTTGGTTTTTTTGTTTTGGATTCTTTTGTGTGCCTGGGTATGTGATGGTGTTATAAAACAGCTGATCGTGTTCATTCTTAACGAGCAGGATTTAAGATGTGGAAGTTGTATAATAGGAAATAACAGCTTTTCTGTGTTCATAAATTTTATTGGTTAGGACGTAAAAAATAAATTCTTTATGTAGTTAGTATTCAATGCCGTTTATATTTCAGTTTTAATTAAAGACTTCCTTTTACTTAATCATTATTATTTATTTAAATCGGCTAATTTAAATAATAAAACTATATTCGAATGTAATTAACATTTATAATAAATTAATGGAGAAATTGCAGCGATAACGAAATGCAAGCATCCGGATTTCCTCAATCTTGAAACAATTATAAGTAAAAAATAGTAAATGTATGTAACACGAAGGATTAAGAAACAAAAAAGAGAGAACCCGTTTTTATTTCATGGCTTACAGGATTTAGATTTTGAATTTAATGATGAAAATCATCTTCGAAAGCGATCGGCACTTTCTTATAGTACTAACTGTTGCATTCAAACTGAAAAATGTTTTATATTTTGTTTGATTGATTTTGTTGTTTTAATATTCCACTTTGACTTTGTAATCTTACAGAATCCTATAAACAGAATATTTTTTCTACGAGCCATTGACTCGCATACCAAATAACTAAATTATATTTTGACATCATGCTTGTTCCTAATTCCAAATACCTCTTTCAATAGATATTCTGCGAGTGACTTAAATATAATTCTTTCAGACTTATTTACTATCATCAAGATTTTGTTTAGAGACGATCATCTCACAGACCGCTAGGTTCGGAGAGAGTAAACTTGATAAAATCTGGCATTCGAAAGCATCGCAATCTTTGGCGCCCGAGTAGGGACACACTAAGACATGAGCCTTCGTTAGCCTGTCCTCCAGTTCACGAAAAGCTGTGTCTTGCTTTTCGGACCAAATCCACTTTGAGGTTTTTTGGAGGAGTTTTGTCGACGGTGCTATAAACTTAGAAAAGTTATTCCTAGAAAATTTCGCAGATGACGTAGCTTCTTCGGTGCTATAGTCGAAATCGGTATACCTTCCTTTACCACTTGCTATGCGTCTTAGATATTTTAGAGACATTCCACCACCACACCTAACAATCAAAATCTCATCGCGATAGGACCAGCCGTTCGTGAGATACAGGATATCTGCACAAAAAACAAAATGTGCTCGATGATGCCCGGATCGCTTGAAAGTCATTCCCTCATCATACCTAACAATCAAAATTCCATTTAGATAGGACCAGCCGTTCCTGAGATACAGGATATCTACAAAAAAAAACAAAACACACTCGGTGATGCCCGGATTACTTAAAAGCCATTTCCTCACCATACCTAACAATCAAAATCCCATCTCGATAGGACCAGCCTTTCCTGAGATACATGATATCTGTCCAAAAAACAAAACACTGTTAATGATGCCCGGCTCGCTTAAAAGCCATCCCCTCACCATACCTAACAATCCAAATCACGTCTCGATAGGACCAGCCGTTCCTGAGATACATGATATCTGTCCAAAAAAACAAAACACTGTCAATCATGCCCGGCTCGCTTAAAAGCCATTCCCTCACCATACCCGACAATCAAAATCCCGCCTCGATAGGATCATCCGTTCCTGAGATATTGGATCTCTGTTCAGAAAACAAAAGACGATCGGTTGTGTCCGGATCTTTGAAAGCGCTTACTTCACTGCACCTAATAGTCCAAGTCCTAACTCGATAGGACCAGCCGTTGCAGAGATATGGTATACCTGTAAAAAAAAACAAAAGACGGTCGTTAATTTACTTTAGAGGCCAGGTCGGGTTTTTTGGCCGGGCTTTTACGTTCCCCTCCAAGCTCGTGTTCCGGTCGGGTTTAAAAATGTATCACGCTTCTCAGGACGGTCGGGCCTGTCGGACTGTTTTCGGCAACTCGGGCGTGTTGGGCCACCTCAACCGCTTGAGTCAGTCGGGCTTTTCGGGTCCTTATTTTTATGCTGATCCAAAGCGGATGATTTTCGTATTAGCTCGAACAGACTAATTTCGTTCTGAACAGCACCAGAGGATTGTTGTACTGATCCGGACAAAAATTATTTTCATACTGAACCGAAATGAAGGATTTTGATATTACGCTGTAGACGGGACGGGTTTCATGATCGGGTCTTTGCGTGGCCAGGCCCAAAACTCGGGTTTAAGTCAGGCTGGGCTTCATTTTAAAAGTCTATTTAGGTTTTCGGGCTTAGATCGGATGAATCGGGCCGTTTAAGTTTGGCGAGCCTGTTGAGCCTGTTTAGGTGTGTCGGACCATTCGATCCCGTCGTGTGATTCATGTCGTTTGGGCTTGTCGGACCGTTCGGGCTTTTCAGGCCGATCAAGAAGTTACCAGATGTTTTTGGGCCGCGTCAAGTTTATTCCCAGTCGGACCAAGCTGGGCATGAAAATTTGGACCCGTGTAGGGCTCTAGTTCCCGGATCGTCTGAAATCCATTACCCTACCATACCCAACAGTCCAAGTTTCAATTCAACAGTATCAGCTATTCCTGAGATGTGGGCATATTTTTGAAAACAAAAAACAAAAGAAAATTGAAGCCCTCTTAGTAATTTGTGCACCATTCTTTGGCTTCCACTACAAAACGAAAAAAAGTCCGAAGTCGAAACGACGATCGGTTTTGAGGATGGAAAATATTCACGTCCTCCCCCTCTCTAAATCCTTCCCTCCCTCCCTATTCTTTTCCTTTCCCTCTTCCTCTCTCTCCCTCTTACAAAAGAACCAAATAAAACACGAAGCTTCCCATCTAAAAATCGACAATTGCAATTGCATTTATGGGAACCAAACGAATTACTAGCCGCTTGCTTGTTTAGAAATTCCTGGCGTTTTTTGGGTGACGTCACGGTTACCATCTTGCTTCATCCCCTTTCACCAACATATCCGCCGCGCGGAAGGAGATATTGATAAAATGATGATAGTGAAAATAGAGAGACGTTTTCTTTGTCTTTTAGTATCATATAAATACCATACATACATTCCTCTTTACTGACCCTACATATCTGCCCCGAGGCAGTCGTATCATGTTTGAGACTAGCCGTGAGAAGAACTTGCATCTTGCTTTGCTGTTACCATCTTCATGTTGATGGGACTTGCTGTGTGGTAAATTGATTATCGTTACGGCATATGTCAGTTCTTACAGTAGCTTTGGTGACGGCGGTCTCTCGAACTGAGAGTCTCTGTTCTTTTGTCTTGAGATCCTTTGGACTAAGGTTGCTTGGCTCGAAGATCCCTGCTTGGGCGCCAATAATTGAGACGGGTGCTATGGGGGTGTAGGGAATTCGTGTAGGCGGTTTGTAAACGAAACGGTTACTTGAAGTATGCGGTAAGGACGTTGATTGTGTGTACGTGTAGACAACGTTAACGTTCGGTTGGTTCTGTTTCAATAACAGTAGATACGGTTGGATATATAGCTGATATCGCCGCGGTGGTCAGTCAGTATTGTTATCGGTATATGTGTTTAGTCACAAACGGTCGGATATTCGGTTTTACCTTACCACTCGATGTTTATCTTGCAATTACAACCTGAAACTGACGGCTCGTGCTGGCTTATGAACTTGCCGCGCTTTGTTCACACATTCGGAGCTAAGAATATCCCGAATTGTAAAGTGAAAATAGATTTGTTTACATAAACGGCAATCAAACTCATTCCGATTTTTCTTTTTTTATAACTTCCTCTGGAATAGAAAGAAAAAATTAAATCCGAGAACCTACAATAGTACGATGATGAGACTCAACATGTAAATTACGACAGAGACAAAATTATTTCTTCTATCTGATCTTGGTCGACTGATTTTGAAGTACCAACACAAATTTTTAAGATTATTCCAACATTTGACAATTAGCACAATTGCATGGTGGCGGAATTTGTTTTCGAACGCTTGGGACTACACCACCTTACAACAATGGAAGTCAAATTTTACAGAAAAATATTTGAATGAGACGCAAGGTTTGTCAGTAGCGCAGCTACCGTTTGTCGATTGCAATTAAATTTAGTCGTAAAAATTTACAAAAACCAATTATAAATAAACATTAGTTACATGCTTTGAGGTTTTGAGGAATTTCTTATTTACTCATTCTTATCTTACAACTCGAAATGACTGTAGCTAATTTATGCAGAAAAATCGAATTTGTTATCGTTCGAAGTTTTTAAAATATTTTCTTATCTCTAAAATTACATTATCGCATTGAATAATAATGTGCGAACATCACTCATTAATCACATTATTATTTCATAGTAGAGCGAAATCTTTAATTAAAATACCAGTCTTCATTCTAATTTAACCTCCCTTCGTTAAGTGTAAAGGAGCATAATTAATTTACTAATCGACTGAAAGTGATTCTCAAAGACCTTTTACTATAATATTCACGAACTTTTAGGGTGGTAGTGGTGGTGGCGGATATTGTATAGTAGTTATGGGTTTAGTATACGTCGCCATTCACTCATAAACCTTAACACACATTTACTATTTACAGTTTACACTATCCTTTATGATGCAATGAAATGTAAAATGTTAAGACAGCAATTGTCTTTTCCGTGACAGTAAAATCAATATACAGGACCGTGTTTAGTTAGTTAAGAGAAAAAACTTGAAAAACTTGTAAAAAATTTAAAATATTTTAAGAAATATCCAACCTCATAAAAGACGTTCTCTAAAGAAATCTTCCTAAAAACTAAATTATCTAGATTCTAAATAGTTGGATATTTGAAGTGTGAAAAGAAGAGTTTACCTTCAAGGGCAGGTTAGGACTTTATTTTTATCGGACTCGGATAAATTCGCCTTTATATTCACATACCGACTAAAAGGGAGAAAGAAGCAATACGTCATCTAGTGATAGATACCGTTAGAATTTCATTTTTTGTTGTTTTCTTACAAATTTTGTAATCAATACAATTCACATTCCATTGATTACGTCTTTTGTTGACGGATTAGACACTCACTTCACAGTTTCACTGTTCTCTGTTCACAAATAATTTTCTATTTGATAGTTCAAGTGTGAAAAGAACAGTTTGGCTGCAAGTACTGAGAAGCACTGAGAAATGCCACTTTATATTCAAATACAAACTAAAATAGAGAAAGATGCAATACGCCATCTAGTGATAGGTTCAATTGTAATTTTATTTTTTTTTATTCTATCATATCACAAGACTGCGATTAGTGCTGGCTTTCCATTTTCCTCCGTATATGATACTGGCCATGTTTGGTTTTCAAAGATTAATCGTATCGC
>VTPC01090254.1:380918-418359 GCA_011009095.1 Ignelater luminosus | reverse complement strand
CAGATAAAGAGATAGACAGACAGATAGATAGATAGAAAGACAGATAGATATACAGACAGATAGATAGACAGACAGACAGATAGACAAACAGACAGATAGATAGATAGATCGTTGTTACATTCTGTCTTCCGAAGGAAGTTTTACTTTTTCGGCCATAATATTTGGAGGCAGCGACGTAGAAGATTGATGCAGTTTGCGTTCTGATGTGACACATGCGTTGTATACTGTGTGTGGCCAGTAATAGTACAGTAGTATAGCGTTGTGGTGATGGGCGCGACATGACGGCACGGCGGTTCCTTGATGTTGTTGTTGTTGTTGTTGTTGTTGTGGAGAAGAAGCAGATTGTCTTGTGATGGTGGTGTAGGTGATACGATGTGTAGTTAAAAAAAGTCGAGTCGGCTCATGAGGAGGAGGAGGAATACCGTCACTACGCCCCTCGGTCATTTCGCGGAAGGAAGTATGGGAACCTTTATCTGTATATAAGGGGGATGTCAAGAAGGATGTCCATCAACTCGAGGGGTGAGGTTTTCGGCACGTTTCATGCGGATGAAAGGCGGGTATTTGAGCTTCTTTTTGAGTTTCTTATGTGGTAGTGCACTGTTCACGTAGCCGCTCCTTATGAATTCGAGGTAAGCATCTATAGGGGAAATCCCCGCTCTGTCGAATACTTCCAACAAAGCGTGGAAACGTTCTGGGCGAAGAATGTTTCTGGGAATAGCACTCGTTTTTTTGTCGGAATCACGGGTTCGCATATGGCGAAGACCGTGAACTGGTACTTGACGATGTCCAGGGATGAAGATGATACTAACGTATTTAACAGATGGCGAAAGTAGAAGGCGCGAGCCCCACCACGGTATGGCTGCAGTTTCGAAATAGCATGATGCTAATTCTCTGCTGCTTCTGTTTGATTCTCCACGTTCGGAAACAAGTCTCCAGGCGTTCGAGTTCGGACGTTAAGATCGTCGATCCCTCGACGGGGCTTCGAGATGTCACTTACATGGCCGTGTCGTCTGCGAATTGAGAGAGGCGGGGAATGTCGTGGCAATAAAGATGAATAAGAATGTGGAAAGAATGGGCCATTAAGGGACAGAAAACTGCTGATTAGCCGAACGAAACATGCGGATATCTCGGTTTCTAGGCTACCTAGACGTGGAGGTCAGAATGAGGTCGGAGAGTAGGGTTTGTGATAGATTTGGCAGGACGAAATTCGGTCTGATGCCCTGGGAGATACTTGTGTGCGTCCAGGTAAGCTCGGAATTTATTTGTCAATATCCTCGTCGAAGACTGTACCTATGATGTTAAGCAGGGAGATGGGCCTGTACGATTTCTTGGTTTGTGGATCGTGATCACCGTTGCTTCTTTCTAAGCTGAAGGGAAGTATCCGAAGCGGAGACAACAGTCAACTATTAGGGTGCGAGGGAATTGTTTCTTATCGGAGGCAAGTTGTCACGACGGTTTTTCTCTTCTGTCCAACACTTCTCCTTTATCCGAGTCATATGCTAACGGACGATTGTGTTGAATCGATCTCCCTGCTTTTTTACCACTGGATCGTGGGTGCGGACGTATTTTCTAAACACTCGTTGCTTTTCGCGAATGATTTCGCGAAGAGAAGCAGGTTTGGGGTCGACGGTGTTCTCTTAGATAACGGTAGCGACATGGTGGACTCGAGAATCTTTAATGAGCGGGAGGGCTTTTTCAAATTGTTTCGGGTTTCTTGAGTTTTCAGTTTTAGTAAGCCAGGTGTGAGATTCTAAAGAGTTCTTTATGGCGTGCAGGTAGGCATGGCGTTAGGTCTTAATAGTCAGTATTTCCCTTTTACCGATTTAAGAATTCCGAATTTGATTTTGTTCACTTAATCTTTGTTGTGGTATAAAGGTAAGGAGGAGACATCACGCTTAGTTCTGCATCTACCAAAACCGATCAATCTCAGAGCACAATGGGCCCCCTGCAGCTGCTTGAATGCGATACTTGAAGGACAGCATTTTCATTTATTTGTTAATTTCTTCAGATTCTAATACTAAATAAATCAGCTATCAAGACGTGTTTCTTTGTTATACAATTAATGTTAAATGAAAACACATTTCATTACATTTACGGGATGAGTTTATAAGTTAAGCTGTGAGAACTCGCTGTTGCGTAAATATCATTCGTAACATAAAAGGCGCTTCTTTATAATTCTGCACTAGAAAATAGTGAGAAAGCTATAAAAGCGATTTTAATGCCTTTTTCCTGAAAGAGTTAATGCAACATAACCACACTTCTACATATAATATGATCTGGTTTAATAGTTCCGAGTATATGTTACGTTCTAAATCTAAAAATATGTTTTAACAAGACGATGTAGGTTAACGTATCGATAAATTATAAAACAGATGCATAAAATTAAATTTTATTCACTAGACATTTTTCCTTGAAAATAATAACTGGAATAAAACCTTTAAAACATATGTACTACTAATATTAGCGCAAAAACTCCCATTACAACTATTTTTAGTTCAATTTTTATAACTTTTTAAAAACAAACGAACATTAAAACAAAAATAATTACACTTCCCGTTCTCGTTTGTTTTTTTATTGCGTTCTCGTTTTTTTTTCTGTCCGTCTAATTGAAAGATTTCTATTTGTTTGAAGATTGCTGCTGCTGCTGCTACTTCGGTGAAGTGCATAAAATATATCAAACTTGATAACTGTACCTTTCTCATCCGCGTAGCTAAACGAGGTAGATACACAATTCAATTACGAAACGATTAGTTTAAATAACTTAAGTGGAGGCAAATAGCGGGCTGTTCAGACACAGTATAATGTGCTTCTATTATTCTATACTTGTGGTTAAGAAAAACAAATCACGCATATCGCGCAGAATGCGTTGCTTTCATAAATGGTTTTTTCTTTGTTCTTCTAATAATCCATATGACCCCACACAAACACAAACACCACGTGTGTGTACATGTGTATGTTTCTTTAATGCACAAGCCATCTGTTCAAAATGCGATCATTGAAATTCAAATAACAAAATCGTATGTACGGACATAACCTTTTAATAAAATTTTCAAATGTTTACTTTTCGGGTTCCAATTGGAAAACGATCGAAGAAAAAGTTTAGTTGGGCGGATACGTAAGTCTTTATTTTTAATTTTAGTGCTGCTACTGACTTTGTTTGTTCGAATGTTTTCGTATTTTGTTTTGTCTTCTCTTCGTGTTATTTCTTATTTGTGTGATTGTTTCTTATTTATGTTTAGAAACTTTGTAGACTCGTACACGTACAGGGTATAGGTAAATCCAGGGTATGTCTTTCGAAAGTATACCACAAAATGTCTAAATAAGTTTAAGGCTCCACTCGATACAACACGGAACAAATAAATTATTTCCGATACGCCATTTTTACTCTTCGGCAATCCTCCCTCGGTTAAGCCATGTGATTTTGATTTTATGTTTAATCTGTTGGTTACTTAGTGTCTTCGAATGTTCAGAGTAGATTTCCAGCGTTTTCTCCAAAATTGCCGGCGTCCTTCCCAAAATATTCGCATTTAATAACATTATGAAAGCCCATATCTGTTAAGTCCCCAATTTCGATTTGCAACTTTACAGTCTTGTAGATTCCAGACGAACTTCCTGTACGGATTATTAATTCGTAATTTCGAACTAAATAACTTGTTGGTAATTTAGTGTTTTCGAAAGTTCAGAGTAGATTTTCAAAGTTTTTCCCAGAACTTTCAGTGCTCTCTCCAGGTAATTCAAATATCTAAGAATGCTACTGGAGGATACAACAAATAAACAAAGTTCTCATAATTTTAAAACGCCGTGTGGACGCTTGTTCTGTTTCAAAGCCGACAGAAGTCACGCTTGATTAATTTGCCATTAATGCATACGGTATGGGGTGGTATTTAAGAATTCCCCTTTACAAAAACATCATATAGATGCGAAACTGAAAACTTACAGAGGAAAAGGTGGTGCCCCGTCCGTCGTCGCGTCTAGAAGATTGCAAGCTGGGTTTGGTTGTTATCTTCAGTTAGCTCAGGAGGGAAAACATGATATTAAAAGAGGGGCGACGGATCAACTCACTGATCGCGTTCTCTTTTCCCGGCCCCCGAACTTGTCATGTACTTTCAGCTACCCCGTCCCAATGAGGGGGCTCTTCAGGAACTTCTATGAATGCAAGGCTTTTGGCCAAATGGGAGTCTAATTGTCCCGCCTGGCCCTTCCGCGTAGATACGTCTCGTTTGTCGGTATCAAGAGGTTAGTAACGGTATCCACTGGAGATCGAGAACGCTGGGAAATTGAAGCAGTGTTAAGGCCACCACAGACACGTGTGCTTTTTCGTCGCTTTACTTGTACATTCTTAAATTGTAATGCAAGACGGAACCCAGAGAAGCCCACAGACATTCGCGTTTATGGTATCGTCTTGTCGTCAGCTTTCAAAACGAAACATGGCCGATCCCCAGAAATTAGCAATCGCTACTGCGGCTATTTTAATAATAAAAAAGAAGAAAAAGCAGACAATCAGGAAAAAATGGTCAAAAATGGTTATTAATGAAAGTAGAGTGTACGCACATTAATTTGCTAAACGGACTAAAGTTAGAACCTCAAGACTGGTTCAATTATTCACGGATGGATGTAGAAACAACAAACATTTATTTTTGCGATATATATGTAAATCGATACATTCTGAAAGAAACTCGCGTGACATTAATCGCAAATCGAACATTTTCTCTCGAGAAGACTTAATGTAAATCTACCGCACACTCAGACCCGCCGTTTTTTTTTCGCGAGTAAGTCGGAACAGGAACGAAAAATCAACATTCAACTGATTACGTTCATGCCAAACAATTGACGGTATGCAACAAACAAGACGACCGACTTGATACCACGCACACTCCGTTTTGCCCTACAACTTAGACTGTACAAGTAAAACGACAAAGAAGCATGCGTGTCGATGGCGATCTTTAGGGACACATAGGAGAGTAGTGTATTAAAAACCGTTCCGATGTAATTAACGGTATGTTTTCAACTGCTACTTGTTTTTGCTTTTCAATTTTATTTTTCTGCCGTTAGCGGAAGGTCGTTTTAAGTACCCAAGTACTTCTTTAGCCCAATGTGCAATGTAGGTTAACTGGATAGCCGAGGTAGATGATGTTCTTGGTTCTCGTTCCCTCGCACTGAACCAGCCGCTGGAACCTGGTAGGTGTGGCAGCAGTTTAAGTGACGGCAGTTAGCAGCGTGGATGGTGAAGTGACGTCCGGGTTGAACGAGTCAAGTTGGAATTGCACAGCGCGACGGCGATTGGTGACTGTACCTGAAGTATTGGCGAGCGGTCGTTGGTAGGCTTGCCCATAGTCGACTGAAGTAGTGTTGATGCATAATGATGATGATGAATGATGTAAAAAGGGCGTCGGTTATGCTAGTGGAGACTTGAATTGTGTAGAAAGTTGTTAAAAAACTTCTAAGTTGGATGGATAAAGCCCGGTGTGGCGTCGCAGTGAAGCGGCGTTTACAGGTCATTGACCCGGATGTAAACGAATGTCGGTTTATTGTTCGGTGTCCACGTGTGCCGAGCAGATGTTATGCCGGATGTGATGTTGTTGAAGGCCGATGTTGGGGCCTGCTGTTACCAGCTAGCTTGGGGTTGTAGCAGTTATGAGCGTGGTTTGCTTGTCTTTCGTTTGCCGGCGACAAGGCGTTAGGCACCCAGGCCGCTTAGGTCAGCTAGCAGAAAACGGAAAGAATATGTCTGGAAAAACGATTCATAATTAATTAAAAAGAATGGGTGCGAAGACGAGATAACAGAAGTGGTGTTATTTGGGAGGATAGATTAGGAAGAGCGAAGAAAGCAGTTCGGTAGAGAAAATCTCTACGGTTCGGTGTGTCTTCCCCCTTAGTAATAAGTACGTATATAAGATCAGAGGGGAAAGGGGTTGGCGGGACCATTATTGGCCTGCAGCTGCTGGAGGCCGTGACATGAATCAAACAAACGAAAGATGATAATATTACGAGGGTAATAGAGAATTTAATATCACTAGATGGAACTTTCTCTGCGACGTTCTGCGAAATCCAAAGATAAGGATCTAGTTCAATCTAAATTTAAGTATCTCTGAGATGGTGGCGGTTGTTGACGGCAAAGACCCAGGTGACCTTGACTTGCTTTGCACGATGGACGGCTAGTCGAAGGCTTCAGTCTTGGTATTAGTCTGCTCTGATAAGAACACGGTCTTTATAGCGTGAGATGTTATGCTTAGCATTGTGAGTTTTAAGTAAATAAAATACAAGAGGTTTATGTACAAGATCGGGGTCGAGGCATTGAAGTCTTGTTATCGTCTCAAAGGTTGGAAGGCAAGAAGAGTTGTTCTCCCCTCGGAAGTTGGAATTCAAGAAAGCGTTTCGCACTCCGCTCGCTGTATTTAAGTGAGGGCCCTTTCTACTCCCAGGGCTGTAATGGGTTCGGGAGTGGGGACCTTGCGTTTGTGCTCCGATAACACCGCGATGGGGGCAATGCATATGGCTAGATATTCATTGGCTGTCACAGACGGCATCTTCGGATGCTGGATGCATGACGGAGAAGTGAACAGTGAACGCAGTAGGAGAGTCCGTACTTGCAGATGAATGGATAGATGCGGCATACAAATGGCTTTTAAGGTCACACCCTTGCAAACACGATGACAGTGGCAAGATGGGACTTCGGGGCAGTCAAACCTAGTAACGCCTCGACCTGCAACGCGTTTGGAATGCGGACACCCGGGAGAGCAAAGAAGCAGCGTTCACACCAATATTCGCGCTTCTTCCTCAAGGCAATGACGTACGCAGACGAAGAAGGAAGGGACACCAGCCCCGAGAGCCTGCGTCATTCCTAACGCAGAGAGGTCCCAACCGAACGAAGATTGCCAGAAGACAGCAGGTACTAGGATACGCCACATGGGGAACACCGGCGGGTTGGATGCGTCTGATGCGGATTCTCAGAGAATAGGTAAGGAGGAACAACCACTGCCGACGTCTGAACCAAACGGACACCACAAGGAACTTGTCGATGTACCCTGTTGGCACGATTAGGTAGTGACAAGAAAATATAGAGATCGATCAAAAGAGGCCGGAATGTGCATGGTCTACTCTTGGTTAGCTGACGAGGCTTGTAAGAAGAAGCAAAATTTGTTATTCGACTAAAACAAATTTTGGCAAGAGTGATGATGAAACCGCTCGACTCATTACTTGCGTATAACCTATCTAGATCTTGGTGAGCTGAAACAGACGCTTGTCGCGTCGGACGTCGTCCCGGCTATCAAAAGTTTCCACAACCATAGCACTCATCCCTTCAGAGACCTACAAGAATTTGAGCAATTGTTGACCAGGTCCAGGTAAATTACATGGCCACACTGTACAGTGCACACAGCATCCTCTTACAAAACCGCGTGAATCATGAAGAGTCCTGCATAACTTATCTCGATCTTGATGAGCTGAAAAAGACGCTCGGTGCCTTTGACGTCATCCCAGCAGAATGCTGCATTGTAAAATGTTGCCACAGTCATAGCACTCATCCCTTCAGAGACCTACAGGGGTTTGAGCACCTTCGGACGCTGCCCAGTGATATCTGCCCGAGGCCACTGGAGGATGTAATTGTTGATTAGGTCGAGGTAGACTAGATGGCCACGCCGTACCGTGCACATAGCATTATTGCATCCTCTCGCAAAACCGCATGACTCATGAAGAATCACGCATAACCTATCTCGATCATGGCGAGCTGAAAAAGACGCTCGGCGCCTTTGACGTCATCCCAGCAGAATGCTGTATTGTCAAATGTTGCCACAGTCATAGCACTCATCCCTTCAGAGATCTATAAGGGTTTGAGCACCTTCGGACGCTACCCGGTGATATCTGCCCGAGACCACGGGAAGACGCAATTGTCGACCAGGTCGAGCTAGACTACATGCCCACGTCGATTTGTGCACATAGCACTATTGTGGTTAATAAAGGCAACTTTTACACCCCTATTTTGAATGAAGTGCCTCTTACGTTTGACAAACCAACCCTGCAACTTCACAATTTTGTGAATTCTGGACGAACTTTTTGTACGACCACAGTAGTGCTAAGGATTATCTAACTTTGAAATAGTATGATGTAATTTTGATAGTTTCGAACTAATAATCTGTTGGTTACTTAGTGTCTGCGAGTGTTTCTAGTAGATTTCCAGCGTTTTTTTTTTTCAGAATTTTGAAATTTCTAATAATTCTAAAAATTCATTTCTGTAAGTTCTTTTTGTCCTTAGTTTTCTTTGTGTTTGTTTTGCTTGAACCACATAAAGCACAGGGAATCACGAAATTCCTCGTATTTCTCACTTGTAAACTGACTTTTTAATACTACATCGATGTTTTCGAGTTTAAATGCTTTCTACTAATCATTTACTTTTAAGATTCCCTTTTCGATTTAACTTGTATATTTTGTATTATATTATTCAAACTAATTTAAAAAGCATCAGAGAGGAGTTAATTAAAATTTTAATTAAATCCTTCATGGTAAACGCAACCTAACAAATTAGATTCAGATTTTAAAATAAAGTTTAAAGGAAGAAAATATTTAATACTACCAAGAAATTTTACATTCGTATATGAAGCGAATGAACCCAATTTGTACTGGCAATTTTCCAGTTTTACGTGGGAGACACCAAACAACAGGCCGGGTAATATCATATACACCAGTAAATCGACCTTTTATTAACCAACTAAATCTACTGTACTGTACGTAAGTATACTTTATCATCGTGTTTATAACTATGTGCGCAATTGCATTCTATCTTTTAGTCAGTTCAATTTTGATAAGAAACCAGAGATGTTGTTTAAACTTGTTATCTTAGAAATTATATTAAACTGCTACACGCGGAGAGAAAGAGATTGCGAACAAGCAACCTTTCAATTTCCCAACTTGTAGTAAATCCTAACCTTAATGCCTTTTAATAACATTAAATTTATTCTTGTTATCTCCATCGGGATTTGTTCAACGTTTCGCTCTGATTATTTTACATACAAACTTTCAATTGTGTTTTATGTTTGTTCTTGTTTTATTGAATTATTATTAATTGCCGTTTTGTATGAAATGTAGGGCCGACCGGCTTGATAAATATTATTATTTTAAATTGCTCTGCTAGACTTGTGAAGCGTTAAAATGATAATCATCAGTAGCAAAAAGATAAGACAACATATTTTCTTCTCGTTCTCCGGATCCATTTAATTGTGGCTGTGATTAAATTTATTCACTAGGTAGTTTTTATTTAGTTCGATGTTCTTTGAATAAATTATTTTCAGTTTTTTGTTACTAACAAAATTATATTCAACACCCTGTATATCTCAAATCAGAGCTGTAGAATCATGCCCTCAAAAACCAGGGAATCTTCCACAATATCAATTTTTATTCATAAATTTTCCATAAAATCAAAAAAGATCTGTTTGTTTTGTTTGGTATAATTTCTACAAATATTTAAATTGGCTGTCGAAATTAAAAAAAGCTCAACCATCATCACCGTGGGAGTAGAAAGACGAAATAATTTTGCCTATAAATTTAATCAAATTACCGCTTGTTTGAATTATCTTTTTTATTTCAATTGTTTTAATTGAAATTGCCTTATTATTATAGACAAGTTTATGGCATTTAAAAGGTTTTATCAGAATCATTTTCTTTCTATTCTTCCCATCGCTTTATTGAATAAAAACGTGTGGGGTCATATTTTGTGGCTGACCCCAAACACTTTTTACAAATAACACTTAAGAGGTCAACAATAGCGAATAAATAACTATAATTTAAGGAAGGAAAAAAGAAAAGAAAGTCGACAATAAAAGTTGGTTTGTTTGAATTTAAGAATCTTCGAAATGGATAGTAGGAGCACAATAAATGTATTATGAATTAGATTCCGTTCTAAATATATTTTCTTGAAAGAAAATTGTTTGGAGTTTGCTAAGGACATAAAATAGGAGGGGTCAGAAGCGCGGAGCGTTCCATTTGTTATTATACCTACCAAGCTGCAGTGGGTGTAAACAAGGAGTGTCAGGATAAGGGCGCAGGTTACTTTTTTATTTATTAGGTTATCAACTGGTTCGTGTCTAGTTCTGCAAGGATTCTCTGCATATCTAACTTTAAATCAAGAAAATCCTGCAGACATTTACCGATTTCAATTGTTTTCGGAAACTGGAAATTATTGAACCGTTTCATCGAATAAGTTTTCTAATTTTCTTTAATCTTTATATTCGACAAATAGTAGCTTTATCTCCAATTAAAAGTATTAATTAAATAGAGATCAATTAGAAATGTTAGGTTCAGGGCCGGCGCAAGGACGTGCAAAGCTGAAACTATCAATAAACGCGCCGCGCTCCACCCTGTTTCCCATACGTGGGAGTCGTAAGAAATTTTTCTATAGGCGCAAATACCCTATTCTGCGCTACGTAATTAATTAATTTCGAACTAATAATAATCTGTTGTTTACTTAGTATCTTGGAGTGTTTAGAGTAGATTTCCAGCGTTTTTTTTTGAATTTCCAGACATTAATAACATTCTAAAAACCCCTATCTGTAAGTCCCTCAATTCAGTTTGTAACTTTATAATTTTGTAAATTCTAGACGTACTGTTGGATGATCAAATTAAATCAAAATAAAAGGAACTCTTGAGTATGAACGAGGGCTAAACCTATCACTGATGGCCTTAAGTAAAGACGAAATCTATAGTATGTATAGCCTATAACAGTAAAATCTCTGAGTAGGCTGGAGATTGAGATATGGACACAAACTAGCTGTGACTTATCGCAGATGGCCTAGTTGAAGATGAATCATGTTCGTAAATGGGCCAGGGGATGAAAATCGTTTCAGAATACTGCAGGTGAGCCAGATAAGGATAAAGTCAGATTGTAGATGTATCTAATAGAGAATAAAGCCCACATGGGGACCACCGTTGGTTGTTCGGTTGAGTGCGAAGCCCGATCCTAAGTGACCTGGTTGAAGAAAAATCCTGTACGTAGACCAGCAAAGATTGTTTGAGTGAGAGTGAAATTCACTTATAGGTGATTCGAAGGGAATATACTGACTGTAAGAGATACGATAGATGATAAACCAAAAAATAGTTCTGGGACACTATAACAACAAGGTGCGATAGTGATGAGAAAATATTTCTGCTCGTAAAAAACTCAATAAATTGCAAAGTTGAAGGAAGTGTGAACAAGAGCGGAGTTCAACTGGAAGCCACCGCAGGTGGCCTAAGCGAAGGCGATACTTAATCGTAAGTGATCTTGTAGATTAAAAATAAAAGCAAAAGCTAGTTCTGGGCAAATACTCAGAAATATAAAAAGGGCTACTGGTCTAATGCAAAAAACAAGAAACAAAAAAGAAATATAGAAAAACTTGACGTGAAAAATTCTACTGGCGCATCACTAATGGGGGGGGGGGCACAGGTAACCTAGATGAAAAAAGTCTTTTAATCGTAAGAGATTCGAAAAATTTAACTGCGAGATCACGGCTTACTTCATCGTAAGCATTCTAATAGAAGATATGGGCATAAATGATTGCAAAAGCTGATTGTGGGTCTAGACCACGACGAAGTCCCATAGTAAGTGACCTGAGTAAAAGTGAAAACTGATGGACAAGGAGAGACCCTTCATTGCAGAAGATCCGAATGATGGCAAAGCACAAACGTGAACTATATACAGGATCGCTAAAAAGTATGGAAACACGCTACGCCCCCAGAAATGGTAACAGATAGACAAACGAAATTTGGAGAGCTTAATGTAGGTATTCTTTGCTATGTTCTGCGAAGATAATTAAAAACAAATCTTCAATTGTTTTTTTTCGTATGGCCGCCATATTGAATTTTTTTAAACGGAACACCCTGTATATGACACTATATTTGGATAGGAAGTTTCAAGACAAGTTCAATGATATAAGGGTTGCTATACCTATCTTGAAAGGTTTTGGAGATAATCGCTATTCTTTTGTCAAGTATTTCACTATCAATTTTTATCAAAATCGAGTTACCCGTGAAACAGCAAAGGCAATGGAACTAAAAAAATGATGTGCGATTATTTTATAAGTAATTAAAGTAAAAGAAAACCGTAAAAATTTTGCCTTTAGCCTACTTATTTAAAATAATAGATCGATGCTAGAACAAACTAAAAAGGTGGAATAAGACCAAGTAGTGACAAACTGATAATAACAAAAACAATAAAATTTTATTAAAAGTGTTCAAAATGCGCTGCGTTAACTTCTTGGCAATGAAACAATTTGTTTTGAAATATTCCTAAGGAATTTTGCAAATAATCGGGAGGAACTACTTGCATTACGAATCCGTCCTTGAAGTTAAGAAATCCTCGACAAAAGAATAGCGATTATCTCTAAAACCTTTCAAGATAAGTATAGCAACCCTTATATCATTGAGTTTGTCTTGCAAATCTCTATCCAAATATGGGATCATATACAGGGTGTTTTATTGAAAAAAATCCAATATGGCGACCGTACGAAAAAACAATGGATGATTTGTTTTTAATTACCTTCGCAAAACATGGCACAAAATACCTACTTTAAGCTCCCCAAATTTCATATGTCTCTCTCTTACCGTTTCTGCAGGGGTAGCGTGTTTCCATACTTTTTAGCGACCCTGTAGATTAGAGGTCTGCACGGGCCTTTACGCGGCCCGGATCAAAGCTCAGGTTTTGGTCGGGCCGAGCCTCAGTTTAAAAATTTATCGGTCCGTTCAAACCTGTCGTGCCTTGCGGACTTTTCGGCCCTTCGGGCTTCTTGGACCTGTTGGACCGTTTGGGCCGTCAGAATTGTTGGACCTTTTGGACTTCTCGTCCCTAGATGAAAACATAGAGGAAACGGAAACGAAGGCAAAAACTGATTGTGGGTCACCGCGAGTGGTATAGGTGAAGATACAACTAGATCGTAAGTGACCTGCTGGTGGAAAATGGTGGATAGTAAAGTTTAAATATAAACCACGGAAGATGGCGTGGGAAACAGCAAAACCCAATTGCAAACAGCTGCGATCTAGTTTTACAATCAATGGTTAAGTTTAACTCGAGTATTACTGTCATCGATACAGTTGTGAAAGTTACTAACAGTTGTATCCATGGAAACAATTCTGTAGTCAAACTTAACCGATGATTGTAAAACTAGACCTTAGCAGAGCAGAATTTAAACTTGGACTGCTGCAGGTGATGGGATATAATGTCATCGCAGGACACACCAGGTTGTAGGTAGGCCTGATAGAGAGAATAAAGCCCATATGTGAAGTGGTCGAGTGCGAAACCCGAGTTTGAAGACAAATCCCGCAGGTAGTTTGAATGAAGGTGAAATCAACTTATACATGACTTGAAGAGTTGCAAAGTGAAAGTGAAGTCCGGTCGTGGGACACTGCATGCAACCTGAATGGGACAGAAATGTAACTGTGGGTCACTGCAAAGGGTCTAGATGAGAAGCGTTCTCCTAGTTGGTGTTAAGCAAACGTAAGCTAGCGCAGGTGGCATGGACAAGGGCGAAATGCAATTGCGAGATCGCACCATTGAAGGTGAAACTCAATAGTAAGTGGCGCTTAAACATAGTAAATGAGATCAAAAGCTAGTTGTAAGCGAGCGAAGCACAAACGTGAAGCAGGTGGCTTAGACAAGAATGGAATCCAATTGCGAAGCCATCGCATGCGCTCTAAATTAAGTGACCGTGGTCTAGAAGAATATAAACCTTAAAGATGGGCCACGGCTGATCGCGTAAATGAGAGCAAAAGCTAATTGTGTCCTGGCTGAGTAGAATCCTCTGGTTACAAAAGATCCAATGAATTGCAAATTTCAAACTAAAACCAGGTGGCATGGGCGAGAACAGGGGAGCAAAAGCTGATTATGGATCACCGTATGTGGCTTAGATCACAAGAAAGTCCGGTGGTAGTGGTAGTGGTTTGGGTGAAAGCAAAGATTGACGGCAGGCGATCACGAGTGGCCTGAACGACGGAAGTTTCCCAATTGTAAGAAATCTGAGGGATGCTAGAACATCATCGTGAACCGAATGGTGTGGACGAGAACGGAGTGAAAGCGAAACCAGATCATAAGCGGCTTAGTAGGTGACTTAGTGTAGAACAGAGCGGATGTTAAACAAACGTAAACTAGCACAGGTGGCATGAACAAAGACGGAGACTAATTGCTGCACCACTTAAGTGAAGGGGAAACTCTATTGAAGTGGTTTAGTAGATGATGAATCTTAAGCAAGGGTCATTGCAGGTGGTGTAAAGGCGAAAGCTGATTCTAGATGTCAACAAAATTCAATTATAAGTGACCTGGGTGATACCAAGGCCTGATAGCGGGTCATTGTAGGTGGCCTGATATGATTGTAAGAGATGATGCACTGCAAGTGGCAGTGTTTAGAGCAAAGCCCAATTCTGGGGAGCAGCAGGTGCCCAGATCGTAAGTGGCTTAATAAAAGCAAAGCTCGATCATAGGTGATCTAGTAATTCGAGTTTTACCTTTCTGTGCACAGAGACGAAAAAAAAACGTTTCGGTTTTCGCCTATCAAAAATAATTAGAGAAAAAATTTTAATATTTCCACAAAGACAGAAAAGGGATGTTAAGTCATTTTCATGTTTCTAGTTTCTCCTTTCGCGTCCTGTGTGTTTGGTGTGTGGTGTTTTAGCGACATCTCTGTTTTTTATCATTAAAAGAAGACCGCATTAACACATTTTTGCCCATCATCGCGTGAAAAAGTTATCAAATTCTTATATCATTAATGTATGGGTACGACGTAATTTCTAATTTCGAATTAATAATCTGTTGATGTGCCTACGAATGTTTAGAGTAGATTTCCAGCGTTTTCTCAGAATCTTCAGATATCTAATAACATTGTGAAAGCCGACGCTTGTAAATCCTTACGTACAATTTATGTAACTTTACAAGTTTGTAAATTCTAGACGTACTTTTTGTACGATTACGATAGCGCCATGGAAGATCTAAAGCAGGGCTGGCGCAAGAACGTGCAGATGATGACGTTGAACTCACCACGTACCACTCTGTTTACTACAGGCACCTTAAGAAGCACCGACCCTGATTAGGTTATTATATTGTTCTGTTCGGATTTTTCTACGTTTTTCGGGAACTTAGTGCATTTGTTGGAAGCATTTTGGTAACAGACTTATAGGAAACAAATTTTGAAAATAAAAACATGTTGTCCATGAAAATTGATACTAAAGCTGGTGCAGACGGACCTGCGCTAACGCGGGTCTTTTAGCCCTCTTGGGGTAAAAACGGGGGCGGCCGCCGAAGGTGGTCAATAATCAGGCTCACTTTTGTTTGCAGACATGTCGTACTTGATCCTCCAATACGACAACAATGGTAACTAAAAGTTTGACTTTACCCAACTCTGTCTACAGGACATCTATGGAGGGAACAAAACTTAATCGGTGTATCACGGATCGCTTCGGAGTCATTCCCCCACCATACCTAACCATCAAAGTTTTATCTCAATAGCACCAGCCGTTCCTGAGATACAGAATATCTGTCAACAAAACAAAAGACGGTCAGTGGTGTCTGATTTGCATAAAAGCCATTCACCCACCATACCTAGTCAAAGTTCCATCCTGATAGAACCAGCCGTTCCAGAGATATGGTAAAACTGTCAAAAAAAACAAAAGACAGTCTGTGGTGCCCGGATAGCTTAAAAGCCTTTTCCCTCACCACATCTATCAATCAAGGCCGCATCTCAATGGGACCAGCCGTTCCTGAAATACAGGATAGCTTTCAGAAAAACAAAAGACGGCCATTCCCTCATCATATCTAGTCATAGTGCCATCTTGATAGGACCACTTGTTCCCGAGATACGGGATATCTTTCAGAAAATAACAAGACGGTCGGTAGTACTCAGATCGTCTACAAGCCACACCTAGCAATCAAAGTCTCACCGCGATAAGAGCAGCCGTTCCTGTGACACAGCACACCTCGCAAAAAACAAAAGACGGTCTGTGCTGCTCGGATAGCTTAAAAGCCTTTTACCAATTCTTAATAATCAAAGACCCGTCTCAATAGAACCAGCCGTTCCTGAAATATGGGATATCTTCCAGAAAAACAAAAGACGGTCGATCTGTCTCACATTTTCCGAAAGCCACTTCCCTTCCATACCTAACAATCAAAGTCCTATTCGATAGGATCAGTAAGATACAGGATATTTGTCAAAAAAGTGGTGGTGTCCGGAAAGTCGTTTTCCCACCGCACCAACAGGACGACACCTGTCAAAAAACAAAAAACGGTCAGTAACCCGGATCATTTCAAACTCATTCCCCTACCACACCTAACAATCGAAGCCCATCGTTCCTCTTCTCCAACAATCAAATTCCCATCTTGTCTTTAAATATTATATATTCATTCATGTATACCCTGTTGTTGCGAGCTAGCTAGGAAGGAGCAATGGACGTGGCGTGGGCGGCGGCTCGAAGACGGCGATTATCCAGTTGACTGGCGGCTACATGCGATGAGCTGCTGCTATATTGTTAGGTTAGGTTAGGAACAAGAAAACACGTCGTTTTGCTTAATTAGGGAAAGTGTAGGCATGGTTGGGCCTAAGAGCAGGGGAGCGTAGATAAGAAAAGAAGAAGGTTGAGATGCAAGAAAGCGATTCCCACTCGACTCTCGGTATTTATACGGACGACCCTGCAGCATCAAGGGCTGTCATTGGAATAGGTTGCCGGCTGATTAGCGATACCGAAGTAGTGGGAGTCACTACGACACTTGATTTACATCCTGTATACCAGAAAAGCTGGTAGTTCTAGATGGGTGACACGTGGTAGCAAACGAAATGAATTTTTACCGTGTAGGTGCATCACTGAAAACTTACGGAGAGACTGGTTCTCGTATCTGCGTCCCTTGTCGCTTTAGGTGTTCTTGCTGATTGTGATCTTCAATGCAATTTCGATCACGGTATGACCTGAAGAAAATGCTCATTGCTTTGAACGTCATTCAGCAGCACGCTGGACGGTCAGGGGCTGCTATAGTCCGTCTCTCCTTTCCCTAGGATTGATAAACTGCGTTATATGTTACATTATACAAGCTCATCTGTTCTTAATTTTCGCCACTCTCTGGTGCGGTGTCGTGTGATACCCCCCCCCCCCCGGGTGGAATTCACCTCTTTATACCATTTCCGTATTTACCACGCAAGCTTCTGATGGTATTGATCTTGGGAAGATCTGTGCCTCAATCACTGGTGCCTTCAGCAGTTAGATTCTTCTGAATGAGAACCAATTCACCCTTCCAATATATCGTAGTTACCATCCGATAGGATCAAACACTTCTTTTTGGGCCCGGCTGTTCAGCCTGAATCTTCTCTGCGACCTTTCTATCAGTGCCGTGGTGGCGATGAGTCTCAATGATGTTATTCAGGCTAAATTGCACCTTGAGGAGTTCCACATCCTGGTCGTTGTCAGTGGTGATGGTAGCTAGCTACTTGCCTATTTACCTTCGGAGCTCGCATTTTGATCTGACATTAGTCTTTGCGCCGTCCCATACGTACAGAGTAAATTGGTGCAATGAATGCTGACGTCTTGTAGGTCCTGATGGGGAACGGCATGATTGTTGGCGATTTGTACGAATGAAGTTTTGTTGGTTGTGCTTGCTAAAATGTTTTGCTGTCGCGGGCGATGAACAGCGGCAGAAGACTTCGGAGCCGCTATCTTACTAACAACGTCCCGGGAAGGTTTCAGAAAACAAAAGTCCAAAAGAGAAGTACAAAGACGTACGTCGGGCAGTCAATTGGACAGTGAATCGGGTGCCTACGCCCTCGACAAAATGTGGGATGAATCCTAACTGACGAATCGAAAGCAAGAATTTTATTTTTCTTTGGCCACCACATCGGTAAAGTGTATTGGTCTTTTGGGGGTGCATTGTAGGTGGTGCTTGCTTTGAGTTGGATAGTAGCGGGACGCGAATGCGAAGTAATCCGATGATAGCTCAGGAACTGGTCGTGTTGGCATGTCCGTAGAAGAATACCGTTTTGACATTGCCTTTATCACTAAAAATACTACGATGTTTCAGTTTTTTGCAGTGCAGATTTAATTTTGTGCAAGAATTAGGGACTAGTCGCTGAACTTCCCGAATGCAACCGTAGCTTGCAGACCGCTAACTAAGTAGCGGAAGAGACGTGAATGGCGGATTAAGAAAGAAAACTAGAACCTTACAGCAATAACACTCTGCACGACTTTATCTAGAAAACTAGAAACAGTAAACACAACATTGCAAAATGTTAATAGCAATTGTCTTTACATGGGGACCGCGCGTCAAACGAAACGCCAAATTCAATGAATTTTTGTGAGGATAGTAGCCCACTGTTCATGTGTATTGTTGAAACATTAGAACGAACCTCTCAATAATAATAGAAAAATTTTGTAAAAAAGGTTTTCACTGCAATATAAATACATGTCCGCCATGAGGGTGCTCACTCATGAGGTCACGGTAACGGAGTGTTAAGAGTGTCGACCTACCACGCGGCTGGATCGGGTGCAAACCCGGCTGTTGGTTGTCTAAAAAATTTTTTTAATTTTTTTTAATTATTTTTTTTACTAATAATGTTTCTATTCTTTTGAACTTAATTCTAAAACTCTTGGTACTTGTAATATAATAGCAAAACAAATAATAATAAAATTGTAAATGGATAATAAATGAGTCAATTTAATAAAAGATTAATTAAAAAAAATTTAAATAAAAGAGTACTGACAACCGGATTCGAACCCGGTTTATCCGCGTGAAAGGTCGACTCTCTACCACGCCATTACCGAGACCTCGTGGTCGATCGCCCTCATGGCTGGTATTTGTATTGCACTGAAACCTTTTTTTACGAATTTTTTATTTTTGAGAGGTGCATCCTACCGTTTTAGAAATGCACATGAACAGTGGGGTACTACCCACACATAAGAATTCATTGAATTTGGTGTTCGTTTCAAAAACATCCCTTCTTCAACTAAATTGTGCGGAATTGTCTGAAAATTCCAACTCCTAGTGTTTGGCATCTAAAAAATTCCAAAGTGAATTTTTCTTTTAGTGGTTGATTTATTAGATAATCCAGCGCAGAAGATAAATCACATAACAAGTGTGCTGAGGTTCTCTTTCATGGAACCGATCTAAAAACTACTAGACAGCTATTTAGGAACATCCTATATAGTATATTTAGAACTCGATTCATTAAAGTGTTCCCAAATTATAAAAAAACTCAAACACTGCTATTTTTGAAACAACTTATGTAGTAGATAGTTTGGATTTAGCACTAAAAATATTCATGTAGAGTTAATCCTACTCTGTCTGTCTCATTTGAAAAAATGCCAAAGTGTATAAAAATAAATCAAGATTAACTTCATTTTAATCTTGAACCTGAACTATAAAGAGAAAACAACGTACGTTATAGCAAGCAAACATCATGTCAAAAGTAGCTGAATTCTCTGAAGGTCAAAATAACATCTTGAATTGAAATTCTTTAAAAATGTTTATTTTATTTATTATTATTTACTAGAATCTGTTTTTGTACATTTTATCTCATCCTACCATCGATTTACAAGTAAGAATTATTAAAACTGTTAACTGGCAAATATTCTTGTTATACACCGTAAAAGACAACACAAAAAACAATTGGTTTTTTTAACAAGGTCGCATGATCCTAGATAATTGGATCAATTTAACTTTGTTGACCAACGTAACTTCGTTATAACTGGCCAATTTTGTTGTTTATTATTGTTTTAGTGTGTGGTGGAAATCATCATAAAACAAAACCAACTCCCTGCGTGTGCGAGTCCTGTAAAATGTATATAGAGCGAGTGGGTTGATAAATGGGAATTATTCGGAGATTACCGTAGTTTAAAACTCTCACGCATTTCAATAATCGTACATTATCTTGAATAACAATATAACGTATTATTTCTATAATAAATTTGCTACAATTACAATTTATTTGTCGATAAAAAGTCGACGAAGAGATGTAATTAAGTAAATTTGCATGAGTATGTTGCCAAAATCTACTCTTGCAATCGACACTTTAATTAACACACAACACTAAAAGAAGAGAAGTAAAACAAGTAGTTAAGAAAGCAAAGAGGGAGAGCTGGAGAAAATTTGGACAAGAAATAAATGGGAAGTAGAAAATTTTGGACGAAAATAAAGCAACTAAAGGGGAATAAGAAAAAAGAAATTAGAGCAATAAAAGATAACCAAAACCAAAAAGGAGCAAATACTATAAACCTGGAATGAATACTATTCGAAAATTTTCAAAGAAATACAAGAACAAGAGAAATAAGAGAAGAAGAAATAATAGAGGAAGACAAGGATATAAAGGAAGCAATACATAAGATTAAATTAGGCAAAGCAGAAGGGGGAGATAGTATAACACCAGAGATGATCAAATGGATGGAAGAGAAGGGAATAGAATGGTTGGGGATCATACTAAAAGAAGTTTGGAAGACACAGAAGATCCCGAAAGGATGGGAAGAAAACGTAATAGTCCTCATACATAAAAAAGGAGAGCAAACACAATGTCAAAACTACTGAGCAATCTGCTTAGCACAAGTCGGCTTCAAACTGTACACAAGAGTGTTGGAGAAAAAAATTAAGAGAGCAGGTGGAGGAAAAACTCAGAGATGCGTAAACGGCATTTAGACGGGGGAGATAAACTAACGATAACATATACATAATAAGACGAATAATAGAACGAAAGACATAAGAAGGAGAAGAGCTATTTCTAACGTTTATTAATCTTAAAGCGGCTTTCGATAGAGCGAATAGGAATGAAGTATGGAAAAGCTTGGAAGATTTACAAGTATCAAGAAAGCTAACTGAAGTAATAAAATCCACTAATAAGAAAGTGAGAGTAAAGGTACAAACAGCAGGGACGACATCATAAGGATTTGAAATGAAAAAGAGGCCTAAAACAGGCCCATTATTATTCGTAATTATCGTGGACAAAATAATTAAGGGAATAGGACAGTGAGGAAACACTGAATACCATTATTGGATACAAAAATATGGAACCGCTGAGAATGAGTAACCTTCTCTATGCAAATGATATGCTACTAATAGCTGCCACCAAAACAAAGATGCAAAAACTCATAAACCTATGGACTAAAGAGATAGAAAACGTGAAAATGAAAATTAATACAGAAAAAACAAAAGTGATGATCATCAACAAAAATGAAACAACTGAACAAGACCAAAACCAATATAAACTGTGAGGGAAGAGTCTTAGAAGAAGTAACGCCATACGAATATTTGGGTAGCATAATAACAAACGATGGGAAATTGGACGCAGAAATAACAAATAGAAGCAATAAGTCAACAAAAATATACTACGCACTAAACAAGACAGTCCTGGGACATAAAGAAATAGGAATGGAAGTGAAGATGAAGGTCCACAACGCAGTCACAATTCCCTCAACAACCTATGCCAGTGAAAACTGGATAGTAAACAAAAAACAGATGACAAAAATAAATGCTATAGAGATGAAACACCTTAGGACAATAGCAAGGAAAAGCAAATGGGACAGAGTTAGAAACGAGGAAATAAGAATTGTAAACCAAGAACCAATAGAGGAAAATACCAGGAAGAAACAACTGAGCTGATATGAACACATGGTGAGAATGAATCAAGGCAGATTGACAAAGAAGGTGATGGAAATGGGAGTATCAAAGAGAACGAGAAAAGGAAGACCTAGAAGAAAATGGGTAGATCAAATAGAAGAATATGCAAGAGAAAAAGAAAAGACTACAGATCAACTGAAGACAATAAGAGAAGACTTGATACAAACTACCTTTTAAAGACACAATGTGCAGTACTGGAAAGAATATCACGTATGTACTTTTGATAACATTATTCAACATTATAGATTTCAAGCTCTTGATTAAATCCTGTGTCGAAATCGCTGGCCGGCCATAAAACTGCTTAACTTGATATTGATTTGTTACGTAAGTTAAAGCTTGTACCATTCCCCAGAGGGGTTGATGGAGGTCAGCAAGCAACTAGGAAGTAGCTTCCATAACCAGAGCTAACTTTCTGGATGGGTCGTGGGTCCAACAAAATGTTGAGGATCGTGAAATATAAACAATAAAATGAAATATCAACAGGCGCCATTTCTTTGCTCCTAGAAATATTCCCCATATGAACAGTACTATGATGAGATGCTTATCAAGCGAGCTATACATAAATTGATAATAAGAGTTGCTAAATGTTTAATTTTTGTATATTTAAACCAAAGAAAAATTAAAACTGGCAAGGCAAATACAAATAAGTATAAATTAAAAGAATGTAAGTTGGAACAACATACAATTACACAGACTACTAATTAATTACTTAATTAAATAAAATATTGTCTAAACATGTTCGGATTCGCGTGAGCTCACGTAGAGAATCAAAACCGCTAGGCTATAAAAAGTGGAAAAATAAAATAAGACTTGAAAGTTTTCCAGCTCTATAAAGAATGTCCCGTGTACTTAGTAAATTGATCGTCAACAATAATTAACATACAATAACTAGAGGTGGACGTGGGCCATCTGTAGGCGCCGGACCCGGAACCGACGCCTACGGCGCTCCAACACTTTAAGTCTCTCGAAATAACAAAAGATGTAATCGCCTTCGGCGGCCACTGGTCGGGCTCCCTTTTGTTTGTTTTTGTATCAGTCAGCTTAGTGTTGCGGATTATTATCTAAAGGCAGGGCCGGCGCAAGAACGTACCAACGAGGCAAGTTACCATAAGTGTGATTAGGCGCTGTACACTGGGAAATAGGACAACTGAAACTGACACGCACGCACTCAATTTTGCCTTAGGCGCCAAAGTTCACTAAGTCAAATTATATGAAGGTCGCTAGTGTATCTGATTTTAGGACTAGCAGTGACAACGTACGTATCTGCTGCATGTTTATGCATCTCATTCAACACAACTAGTAATCAACTTTGAATTTTATATTTAGATCTACTTCCCAGTGTCAAACTCACCAAGTCACCAATTATTAGATGGATAAAGAAGTTTGAAGTTGCTCGAAATATGGTACAGTTTAACAAAATAAACTCGACGAATCATGCACATCCGTGAGGTAAGGATGTGTAGACTATAAATGTGGAAGATCGTCTGCAAACGACTCTCCATCCCTCTTTAACGAATTGGGAATTATTATCCGTGGGGTATCCAAAACGTGGATAAATTTCTTCTATCAGTTTCAGCTGTGGTGATCGTCTGGAGTAGGAAAGCTTCGACCCATCTGGTGAAGAGGTCAGTTTAACGTGTAAAATCTAACTGTTTGGAATTGTTGGCGGCTACTGCGAGCAGTTCATAAAACACCTCGTACTTCCACAGCAACGTACAGGAAACCATTTCTGAAATTCTTCTCCTGGCGTCGCAACATATCGATGGCTGCCTTGGTAAAGACATGCTCTTATCGTTGGTCGTTGCGAACTTCGTTGGCAAATGTCACAACGTTGGCTGGGTTGGCAGCTGGGCGAATGGACATCGGCGAGCTCTTGATAGGTCGGGCAGCTGATTATGAATATATAAAATTTTTGCAAGAATTAGTGCGAAACTTCTGGTGACGGGTCTTCGGGTGTAGGTTGTGTTACTGGTCACAGTTTAATGAAATGTCGCTCGTTCCCACGTGGATGCATTTTCGATGCATGTCGATGATGGAGTTCTGGGATTTCAAGAGGTTGTAACCCAGAATTGCAGTTTCTCGAAGATTGTTAGTTGCAAAGTAGTCAGCCTTGGCTTGCAGTGGACCACAAGTGGTAGATAAACTTTGATCTTTGGCAGCGGTATGTGCGGCAAATAAACTGGCACATAGGAAATAGCATTTTTAACGAGATTGCGGATGCCTACCAACAGTTCAATTAGACGACCTTAGATATGAGAATCAGCGTTTGTTACTAGTTATCGGATCGCGAAGCGGCCTTGTCAGCGTTTCTTTGGTTCTGTTTGCTATTGCCAGGTTACTGGGATCTTCGTTCAGTGCGTTGCAGAACTAGGTAGTCTAGGTAGCAGTGCCTGGCAAGCCAGTAGCGGTATGGTTCGTTGATTGGCTTACACTGTGATTCTGGTCTTGAATGCGTTTACATTTCTTCTTGATGAAGTCGATCATTAGTTCGCCTTCCTATCGGTTTTTCCATAGAGCATCTTCCGGGTCTCATTTCTCAGGAACGCGGCTTCGAAGTCGTCATTGGTGGACACGAGCGTCAGACTCTGCTTCCATTATTTCTTTACTTCTTCTTTTAGTTGCTGGGCAATGCGTTGCAACTAATGGTAACCAGACGTGGTAGCTTGAGGAGCGTGGTCTTACAAGAGCAACCCTTCTTTTGGTCATACGTGCACTGGAGGGGGTGGAGCTTCAATGAGCCCCCGTGGTTCATTTCTTTGAAGTTGGCGCGTTTTTAACTGTTAATTCTTCTGTTGAAAAACAAAAGCATTGTTCAGGATTTCTTTGTTTTTGGCCCTTTCTTTGCTTTTCTTTTTAGTCATTGTATTTAGACCTTTTTATCTTTGTTTTTTTATTATTGGATTTCTATTATTTCTTTCGTTGAAATAAAACAAAATAAACATATTGAAGTGCTGCTGCTGGAGATGGCCGGTTGCAGCTTTTTCTTCCCCCCGTCTCTTCTGGGTGCTGTTTGACAGAGTAGACTCGCTGGACACAATGGCGAGTTTGTTGATGGGGGTGGCCTTTTGTTATCTTTTATTACTAACCGTACGCCTCGGAAGCCACTAAAAGAACCCGAAATGCTTTAACGTCAAACAATAGTCTAGTTTTTTCCTAGAAGTGGACGTCTACCGGGCCGCTTGAAGGGAGGGATGTTGCAGCTGGGTGCCTCTGCCATCTTTAACAGAAGTTGAATTCGGACTGCAACTGAGAATGGAACTGCACACTTTGCACACCACACATTACCGCCTGACAACTATTGTGAAGATTCTACAGTGGAACTGTGCACGACCATGCTGGTGGAATGATGCTGCTAAATGCTACTAACTGTGGAAGGAAAGCAGGACAACCAACGTTGGTAAAAACAGAGAGTTAACGCTTTTAGGTAGTATCACTCGAACTGCTGTTCTTGATTCCTGACAGAAGCTAGAAATAGCATCGGCAGGAATTTATTTCAGTTGGTGAGCTCGTACGGCGAGTAGTGACCATTCAGTTGATACGTGCGTCGATTAGAGTACGTGCATATACATACTGTTATGTCCTGTCTCGCATGGTTTACTAGTCTCAATTCTAGTACATCGATGGGTGACTAACAAGTTAAGTAAACTTGATAATAATGACTGGTCTTTTGAGGTTCTCTTCGTATATTGTGTTCGTCTGGAAGTTAAGAAACTGAGGGTGCTCAAAAATCGATATTTTCAAATAAAATATATAATACTAAAAGACATAAGAGGACGTCCCTCTCTTTTCTCGCTTCTGCCCGGATGTCCTCTCGAGCGATAACGACAAGAGGTGTGGTGGCGACGTTTTCACGAAGGGTGAAGAGACGAGCATCACAATGGGAGGGCGCTTGAGATTTGCTGTCGGGCGCGACGAAAGTTTCATCTCTCCATCTTACCAACGAGTCTTATGGAGCTGCACGAAAACGGGTAAGCATTTATAGCGCTTCGTTCGAATCCGACGAACCCGACTTCGGGACGTTTTCAATTTTGGTTTTTGTGAATTTTTGGGAAGTTTCGTAACGATTGCATTCTATGTATTTTTTTTTTAATTTTGAAAGAGACAGGAAAGGGGAGCATATCTTTTGAATGAGTCGTTGCATCAAATTCGGATGTTTTCGTTTTCTAATGGCGGACGACGCGAGGTCCGTGATACACCGATGGTATTTTGTTTTCTCGACAGATGTTTTGCAGCCAGAGCTTCTCAAAGGCGGATGAGAACCAAGCGGTAGCAAAGGCCCGTCTGCAACAGCTCTAGTATTAAATATTAAAAGACATAGAGGACGTCTCTCTCTTTTCTCGCTTCTACTCGGATCTCCTCCTCGCAGTGGGCGGGTAGCGTTCGCTGTCGGACGCGTTAGAAGTTGTGAAAAACCGATGGCGTGCCTCTTGGTCTTATGGAGCTGCACAAAAACGGGTGGGCGCTCGTAGTGCTTTGTTCGGACCCAACGAACGCGATTGCGGCTAGTGCTGCGTCAGAACGTTTCTCGGTTTCGCTTATCGTGAATTTTCGGTTTTTAGATGGGAAGCTTTGTGGCGATTACGTTTTATTTGTACCTTTTTTTAAAAGAAAGATAGGGAGAGAAAGACAGAGAGAGAGAGAGAGAGAAGGAGAGTAAGAGAAGGAAAGCGGAGGAGCATTTCCAAAGGGGTCACCGATCAATTTTGGATTTTCTCGTTTTCTAACGGCGGGCGATGAAAGGGCCGGCCGTTCAAACTATCCAGAAGCTTTCGATCGTCTTTTGTTTTCTGATTTTCTGGATACTCAATATCTTAGGAACGGCTGATCCTATCGAAATGGGACTTTTGATTGTCAGGTGCGGTAGAGAAATGGCTTTCAAACGATGTGGGCGCCACGGATCGTCTTTTGTTTTTTATTTTGACAGATATCCTGTATCTCAGAAGCATCTGGTTCTATCAAGATAGGACTTTGATTGTTAGGTGCGGTAGGGAAATGTTTTTTAGACGATCTGGGTACCACGGATTGTCTTTTGTTTTTTTTTCGACAGATATTCTGCATTCCAGAAATGACTGGTCTTATCAAGATGAGATTGGATTGTTAGATGTGGTGGGGGAACGGGTTTTAAGCGATGCGGGAAGCACCGGCCGTCTTCTGCTTTTTTTCACAGGTGTTCTGTATCTCAGGAATGGCTGATTCATTTGAGATGGAACTTTCATTGTAGGTACGGTAAGGGAATGACTTTCAAGCTATCCGGGCACCAAAGACCGTCTTTTGTTTTTTTAGCGGGTACACTGTATCTCAGGAACGACTGATCCGATCGAGATGAGACTTTGATTGCTCGGTATGGTAGGGGAATAGATTTTAAGCACCGCTGACCGTTTTTTGTTTTTTTTATAGGTATCTCTTATCTCAGAAGATAGACTGGCAGTCCTTTGTTTTGTCCTTTGTTTTCACACCTAAACGTCAAAGTGGGGAGTAACTTTGAAACGATCCGTGATACACTCTTTCTTTAGCAGATGTCCTACAGTCAGAGCTGAGCAGAGTGAGACCGATTTTGTCACGTTGAAGGACTAAGTACTACATTCTGCAAACAAAAGCGACCCCAATCGATTTCTATTTCAAGAGGGTTAAAGATCCGGAACCGCGAAGCGGCGGCTAGAGGGTTTAGAGGTGGTGCAGCGCTAGCTCTAGTGTATCTTTATATTTCAAATTTAAAGTTTCCAGTGCGCGTCAACGAATGCTACGGACCTGTACTGTACTGATGTTGATCACCTAGCAGGATCGCCATAAATTGGCCTCCGGGATTCCACAGGCTGCTTTTGAGTTAACAGAAACGTGTTGCAAGCAACTTAGTTATTGCAATATAATACGATTGTTGTTTTATATTGACACCCAAGAGGAGAATTCTTTTCCAGAATCTCCAGCATTTTTTCGAGAATGTTCTTACATCTAATAACATGAAATCATCAACTCTCATTTTTATATACTCACCAAGCCACTGATCGTTAGATGAATAGAAACAAGGAGTCATGACCATAATTAAAAAGCACCCTGTAGAATATTTTTCAATAAATTCCATAAGGTTATAAATAATCTAGCGGACCTGGTAAGCCATACCGTTTAGAGACTTACTCCGCGCAATAAATTAGATTTAAAAAAAAACTTTTTCTTAAAAAATTTTAAATAACTGTAAATATACCACACGGAATTTAATAAGAAGTTTACAGTTATACTTACGAATGTTTATCCCTTTTTAAATTTAGCATTAAATGCAATAAAAGTCATGTTTTTATAATCTATTTACTTGCACTTTCTACAACTACTAGAACTAGAAAAGTGCATAAATTATTCCATTTTTATTGAATTCAGTGAAAACGATGCGAACCACACCTCTTTGTAGAGAAGAATTGCAATAACACACATCCGTTTTACAATGTATTTGTGTCAGACAAGAAGATTTCACTTTCGTCTGTTTTGTTGATGTAACCATTAGCATAATCGGTCCTTACCATATTTTTTCTCTTTCCTTCATTTGTAATTGTCATCCTGGAGAATAAATTATCGTTGGTATTGCTGTGTACCTATATCGGTTATAAGGCAGATTGAAGTTGTCCAGTTATGTTGAAAATCATGAAATACAAAACATCAAAAGATAAAAAATGGCAAGTTTTCAAGGTTCGTTTAACATGTAAATGTTTGAACTACTGCCAAACTATCAATATTAATGTGCTACTATTGCTACTAAGATATTTCGGAATTATAACAGTTTTCTTATTGGTGAGACCATGTTGTTTTATTTTTACAAATTAGAGCGAAAAACTTACCAAATGTTTTCCTTTCAGGGTATCGTTTGGAAGTTCAAAAGGATCCATGGTAGAGACTTTGATTTATGAAAGTCCTTTACAAGAGGAACCTGAACCTAGTCCAATAGCTGAACATCCAACACCGTTTCCGGAAGATCTAGATCAAACTGAGTAAGTAAAAATTAGTTTTACAGCCTTGCCAATATTCATCTTCTTAATAGAGTACGGTAGATTAAATTGTACAGTGCCAATGATTATGTTGGCGATGTTGCCACGTTTATAGTTTCTAAGCTGGACATACTAACTTTTGAATTTTCTACTAACTATCGTGGAGTAATCTTGTCCAGGATACTCCATGCTTGTGTCCAGGAGCAGTAATCAACATGAATGAAAAAGTTTTGGATTGGTTGACTGGCGCAAACAAAATTTATTTTAATTGTATCTTACCGAGAACAACAAGATGGAGCAACAACACACTTCAAGAATTTCATTAAACGCTCACTATCAACCAACTGTTTCTTAATCGTGTAACCTCAAAGAATGAAACTATTCCTTAACCTTCCAGGTCTTCCGATTGATCGACTTGCGAATTTTTTTCTTCGGGGATATTCGAAAACTAAAGTTTACTCTCGTTGCCCATCAAATACTGCACAGTTAAAATTAGAATTTGAGAAGAAATCAATAGAATTCAAACTGCTCCATAGCAGACAGATAACTGGAAAATGCCGAGTAAGGGGAAGGAGCGTCGTTTTTAAGAAAAAGTTTCTTTTATACAGTTACTGTTGCTTTGATGTTGCTCAGACGTTAAGCCAGAGAGACGATTGTCTCATGGAGCAGAGATATATGACAGAGAAAGGACAAAATCTTACCTTGGGCTACTACAAGAGGCTTGTTGGAAGACGAAGTCGTATTATCTTATATTACCGCAGGTGGCCTGTTGGAGGTCGCATTCCTTGCCGCTTCAGGTTTTACTCCTCTTAAGAAAGCTAGTGGCCATTTCTCCTACACAGTTACCATTGCTTTGATAATAAGAGGCATCAAAACCGGCCTCAGACGTTAAGTCAATGAAACAACTGCCGACCCGATCCGCATTAATTTCTAACTTTCCGAAGAAGATTAATGGAAGACAAAGCCTGACCTTAGGTCAATTGTCTTAAGAAAGTTAACGGAGGGCGAAGTCTGTTCTTGGGCCACCGCAGATTTCTTCTATACAGATACTATTAGTTTGATAACAACAGGCGTCTAAGCCGTCATCAAGCATTAAGGAAGTGAGGCAAGTACGTACCCCTGTGAAGGGTCGCCACAAGAGGCCTGTTGGAGGGTGCAACCAGACCCGAGTTATTAGTTTTACTTCTCTTATCCCCGTTTACATAAAGCGTTTTTAAAGTCATTATTAGCTAATGCAAAACACTTTTGCATCCCGGGGTTAAGAAGGTTAATGAAGGCAAAGTCTGACCTTGGTCTTCCGGAGAGGCCCCGTGAATTTGATCCCAAACCCAAAAAATGTTTTCCCGGTTCCAGGTTCGAACTCACGTCGGTCTAATGTAGCTTTGTTCTCTTTATGTCCTTTTCACTATGCAAAATATATGCGTGGCAGATCTTATCGCCACTACACACCTTGAGCCAATTTTTTATACAGTCACTGTTGCTTTAATAACAAGAGACAACAAAGCCGGTCTCAGACATTAAGCCAGTGAGGCGATTGTCCGAGGACATACAGATATTAGGCAGTCCGATCTGTATTTCTTTCTATCTCTAAAGAAGGTTATGGTATTGGGCCATCACGGGGGGCCTCTTGGATGTAGCCCGACCCTCGTTAGTGTTTACTCTTCTTAATAAATGTAGCGAAGGTGGTGGATTGTTGAAGGGGCCACCTTACCTTGGGGCTCCATTTGGCAACTGTCTCGGGAATTACAGTTATGTGGCTGTCCATATTTGTTTCTAGTTCTGTAAAAAACGCTAACAGAAGACGAAATTCGACTTGAACCACTACAGATAGCTTGTTGTAAGGCGAGGCCTTACCTTGGGTCACCGCAGGTGGCCTTTTGGACGGCGTAACTTGACCAGCTTTTGTTTTTTTTTCTTAAGAAAGATAGACCTTTGAGCTGGCTTTACACGTTAAGCCAGTGAAGCGACTGTGCTAGGATGTACCAAATACAATCGGATCCGTATTTGTTTTTAGCCAACCTTGGACCAGGTGACGTGTTGCAGGGCGTAGTTTGTAGTTATTTTCCTTAAGAAGGTTAATGGAAGACGAAATCTGACCTAAGGCTACCAAAGATTGCCTGTTGACTACCGCTGCTTGACGCCTATCCTTATTTAGCTTTCTTTAAAAAAAAGAGGACGAAACTCTACTTTAGGTCATTGCAGGTGGGCGTAGCCCGACTTGCGTTAGTGTTTACTCTTTCTAAGAAGTTTAACGGAGGTGGTGGCTTGTTAGAGGATGACACCTTACCTTGGAGCATCGTTTATCAACTGGCGCACCCTCATCCTTATTTGTTTCTAGACCAGTAAAGGAGGTTAACAGAAGGCAAAGTCCGACTAAAACCACTACAGGTAGCCTACTGGAAGGCGAAGCCCTACCTTGTATCACCGCAGGCGGCCTGTTGAAGAGCGTAACCCAACAAGCGTTAGTTTCCTCTTTTCTTGAAAAACTAATGAAGAGCAAATCTCGATTCTTAGGCTAACGTAGACGAAACCCTATCTTGGGTCACCGCAGGTGATCTGCTGTAGGACGCAGCGCGACATCGTTTGTAGTTATTTTTCTTAATAAAGTTAATGGACGGCGTAGATGAACCAACACAGGTGAAGCCATATCTTAGACCAACGCAGGCAACCTGTTGGAGAACACCCCGACCAGCGTTAATTTTTTCTTTTCTTAAGAAAGCTAATGGAAGCTCGTGGGCCATTACAGGTGGTCTTTTGGAAGGGACAGCCGACCTGAATTTGTAATTATTTTTCATAAGAAGGTTAATGAAGAGCAAAGTTCGATTTTGGGCCAACTTAAGCTATATCTTATCTTGGGTCACCGCAGGTAACCTGTTGTAGAACGCAACCCAGCCTGCGTTTGTAGTTATTTTCCTTAAGAAAGTTAGTGAAGGGCCAGTTAGAGGGTGACGCTCTATTTAGGTTACTGCAGATGTTCGGTTGGAGGGCCAAGCCCTATTTAGCCAATTGAAGAGTGCGGCCCGACCAGCGTTAGTTTTCGCTTTTCTTAAGAAAGCTAATGGAGATCAAAGCTCGATCAGGGCCAATCCAGGTGGCCTTTTGGAGAGGGCAGCCCGACCTGCATTTGTAATTGTTTTTCATAAGAAGGTTAATGGAGAGCAACGCTCGATCTTGGACCAATGTAGGCGAAGCCCTATTGTGGCTCACCGCAGGTGGCCTGTTGGAGAGTGCAACCCAATCTGCGTTTGTAGTTACTTTCCTTAAGAAAGTTGATGAAGAAAGAAGTCCGTTCTTGGGGCAATTGCAGGCGAAGACCTATCTTGGGACAACGTAAGTTACCAGTTAGAGGGCAAAGCTCTATTTGAGTTATCGCAGGTTGCTTGTTGGAAAGCCAAGTCCTATTTGGGTCACCACAAGTGATCGGTTGGAGGGTGCAGCCGAATAGCGTTAGTTTTTCTTTTTTTAAGAAAAAAAAGCTAATGCCGAGCAAAGCTCGATCTTGAGCCAATCCAGGTGGCCTTTTGGAGAGGGCAGCCCGACCTGCATTTGTTATTATTTTCCATAAGAGGGTTAATGAAGAGCAAAGCTCGATCTTGGATCAACACAGACGAAGCTCTATCTTGGATGACCGCAGATAGCCTTTTGGAGAGCGCAACCCGACCTACGTTTCTAGTTATTTTCCTTAAGAAAGTTAATGAAAGACGAAGCCTGATATTGGACCATATAGTCGAAGTCCTATCTTTGACCAACACAGGTTGCCAGTTAGAGGACGAAGCTCTGTTTGGGTTACCGCAGATGGCCTGTTGGAGGGCCAAGCCCTATTTAGCCAGTTGGAGGGTGCAGTCTGGCCAGCGATTTCTCTCTTTTTTTTAAGAGAGCTAACAAAAGGCAAAGTCCGGTCTTGGGCCAACGTAGGTGGCCTGTTAGAGAGCGAAGTTCTATTTGGGTTGCCGCAGATGACCGGTTGGCCTGCATTTGCAATTATTTTCCGTAAGAAAGCGAACGCAGGCGAACCTCTATCTTGGCTCACCGCAAGTGGCCTGTTGGAGAGCACAACCCGACTTGCACTTGTAGTTATTTTCCTTAAGAAAGCTAATGAAGAAACCTGGGATGGATCAAAAGGTACCAATTAGAGAGCGAAGCTCTATTTGAGTTACCACAAGTGCCCTGTTGGAGAGTGCAGACCGACCAACTTTAGTTTTCTCTTTTCTTAAGAAAGCTAAAGGAGGGCAAAGTTTGATCTTGGGCGAACGTAGGTGACTGGAGTTAGCAGCCCGACCTGCGTTTGTAATTATTTTTTTAAGAAAGTTAATAGAGGACTAAAGCGCGATCTTGGGGGCAATCCAGGTGGCTTGTTGGAGCATGCCGCCCGACCTGCGTTTGTAGTTATTGTTTTTACGAAAGTTAATGAAGAGCAAAGCCTGGTCTGGGGTCTACATAGGCGAAACCCGATCTGGGACCAACGTAGGCGAAGCCCTATTCTGGGCTAAAGCAGACGACCTGTGGGAGGGTGAAGCTCTATTTGGATTACCGTAGGTGGGTGGTTAGAGGGCGCAGCCCAACCTGCGTTAGTTTTTTCTTTTCGGTAGAAAGTTAATGGAAGACAAAACTCAATCATGAGCCAACCCAGGTGGCCTGTCTTCTCTTAAGAAAGTTAATGGAGGACCTAGCCCGATCTTTGACTAACGCAGCGAAGCCCTATCCTAAACCAACGCAGGTGACCTGTTGGAACGCGAAGCTTTATTTGGGTCATCTCAGGTGACAGGTTGGAGGGCGCAGCCCAACCAGTGTTAGCTTTCTCTTTTCGTTAGAAAGTTAATGGAGGGAAAAGCTCAATTTTGGGCCAACCCAACGCTTGTTGGAGGGCGAAACCCGACCTGGTTTGTAATTGTTTTCTTTAAGAAGGTTAATAACGAGCAAAGTTTGATCTTAGGTCAACCGAGCTGACCTGCTGACTACCTGCATTTCTAGTTTTTTTCCTCCAGAAAGTTAATAGAGGGCAAAGCCCGGTCATGAGCATACGCGGGTGAAGTTCTATCCTGGTTCTACGCAGATGGCGTGTTAGAGAGCGAAGCTCTATTTGGATCACCGCGGGTGGCCTGATGGAGGACATAATCCTACCTGCGTTCGTAGTTATTTTCCTTAACAAGGTTAATGGAGGTGGCCCGTTTATTGGCGCAACTTGACGCCTGTTCGTATTTAGTTCTGTTACAATAGCAAATGGAGGGCGCAGGAAGACCCGCTTTGAGAGCAAAGTGACTTTGATTGGTGATTTCTGGAAAAACAGCCACACCGGTTGTTACTTCAGAAGAGTTAAAAGCAGAGCAAAGCTTTAGCGAGTCATGAATGATCTTCAGAGGAAGTAGTTGGAGAGGCATGTACGTAATATCTTACAGTCTTTGAAACAGCTCCACCAAAAATTAGTGTACAATGTCAGAAGAGAAAAAACAAGAGTAAAAAGTATTTTCAAACTGTTATATACAGTTAAAAAATTGTATAGATTTGACATTGATAGAAATAAATAAATTGTTGAGTTCTTCTTAGAATTTAAAATGACCAAAACCCATTCTCGTGAGAACTCAAGTGCATTTTTGCGAATAACCTTGAACTCTTAAAAAAAAGATGATATGTAGGTCTTTCAATTATTGCACAATGGATTCTGTTGGTCTAACTGTAGGTAATTGCTGCACTTGGTGTGTCGCGTGCAATCAATCAATCCTACTTGCCTTGCCAACGTTTTTTTTTTGCTAGTTTTATTTGAATAATTTCATATATTAATCGCTTCAATGACAATTATTTCTGTAAAAATGTCATTTTCTATCGATCTACCCCATTGAGATAATACATTTCTGCCTTGTGTTAAAAATTCAGGATACTAAAGTATTTCCTTTCCTAGTACTTTCAAAGGACTACAAAAATGGGGTCTCTTTATATCAAATCGTGCATAAATGTGTTCAAGTAAGTTCAAAAGAGGCTCTTTCAAAAGCACTCCAAAAATTTTAAATTTAAATATGTGAAAGCTAAAAGGAAATCTTGACGGTGTTTTATATTTTATCGTTAGATTCTTTATAGTTAAATCTTGTTGAGTAAATAGATGAAAATTGGATAACTTTGTTTTTTCCAAACAAGAAATCAAAACAATTGCAGCGCTATCTATGATTAATAGCGGTATCTATAAAACATAGAACGCTACAGGTCGTACAAATCCCAGTGTTTACCAGCGCCACGTGGTTTATCATCGAACTATGCACGAGGCGTGGCGAAAGCATCTCGTAGTCGATCTCGTTCGTAGAATAATTCGTACCAGCCCGCGCTAACTAAAGTCCGTAAGATGGTAGCTAAAGCGACGCGAACGAAAGTGAGTTAAATTTAGTGGAAGCGGAACATTTTTAATTTTTCGACAGTGTGTGTTGAACTTTTTTATTTTTTTTTTCTCAAGCGCTCTGGTTTTCCACGAATAGATTTTTTTTGAAGCAATTTTTCGTTTCCAATTTTGTAGGAAATAAACAAAGAAAGGTGCGTATGGAAACCGGTTGCTTTTCTTTTTTTTTTCCCTTCCTTGCTTATACTACACAAAGGGGGTGAATGAACAAAAAAATCGATTCCCCATTTTCTTTTTAGCACTAGGTTTTGGGGTCGCTCTCTCGCGTGGTTGTTACAAAACAGCGTTAATAATTAATTGCACATGTTAAGTTGGGAAGTGCTTGTGATTTTTAGAGTTTTGATTTTTCATTTTTGCATACGTAGATGCTACTATTAAATATCTTGTTTGTAGCTGCTGCATTCTGATGCGATGATGCAAGCAAAAAGGCTCGACTCTTTTTCAAGAGGAGCAAGATTTTTTCGCTGAAATGAGAATAAAACGAGAGTGAAAGTGGTTGTTCTTGTTAAACTTGTAGGAGGAGAGAGATGGTGGTGACTCAACCCTGATATTTTAATTAAAAGGGCATCTCGTCATCATTTTACAAATAGTAGTATTACTACTTGAGTAATTTTTAAATTTGGCAAAGATTCTCATTTTGGATTAATTTCAAAAGTTGCTAAGAAGTTTAACGTAAATAAACCAATTTAATCATTGATTTCGTGCTTACCTAACCTTAACCTGCTTTAATATTTGTTTTAAACAAACTTCGTTCGTAATTTGTATTATAATGTTATAAATATTTTATTAATACAAACACCACAACCTATAAAACTTCAGTTAGTACTTTATTAATTAAGTTTAGTACGAACTTGAAATTCTATTTGGTTTTACATGTTTTCAAAGTTAAGATTATGGTAAACTATTTTAACTCATCAACATTCTGAAATTAAAAGCAATTTGTGTATTAAAAAGCAACGAAAAATATACATCATCTAATTATGATTGCGTTACGTTAAGTAAGCTTGAATTACCATTGGTATTATCTTACATAACCGTTGTATCTTTGCAATTTAATTCAGTAATATTGAATCAGGTTGTACAAGCTTTAAAAGTAAGCCCGAAAACTCAATAGGAGACTAAATTATTTTCTAAATTCCTGGCTAAATTTCTGCTATTATTTCTCGAAAATTGCGCTTTGTTCATGTTGTTGTTAAATAAGATTATATTCTTACTTTACGTTACATTTAACTCAAAGTTTAGTTGCATTAACCTTCTGTTACCAAAATTCGATTATTATTATCTATCTACGTCTTACGTTACGTTACGTTTTATTTGTAAAATTGGCTTTCGAATAACTTCTCGTCAGTATAGTCTGCGAATTTATGTTGACATTCTAGTCATCAAGTGAATGCGGTATCTTAATTTGTTGAATCACATTTGAAAGTCTAAATCACTCCAATAGGTTAATTGATGGTTCTATAAATTAAATTAAAGCCCTTTGATTGGATTCCAACGTCGCCAAAACAACTTGGCTGCTATTCGTCTCACAATACACGCGTACTCGGCCTTTAATGAATATCAAGGATACTCATTCGTCAACGACTTGTTGCTTTGTGGCCAGTTTACATTAGGTAGTATCTTTTTCTGTGTTATCTTTCAAGACATCTGAATTGCGATTTAAGCTTTTAGATTTTAGATATCTAAATCTTCTATGCTTTACGTTTTTACGTTACGTTATATTAGACGTAACTAGTATTCATGTTTTCGTAAATGACAGGTCCAAAAGAAAACAAGAAATGTTCAATCTTTTTCGTTTTAACCTACTTAAGGAACGTACTAATTGGGCTTTGCCATCCAAAACAGTGGCCCACAATCGGACTTGGCTTTCTTAAAGAACCTGCCAAAGATAAAAAGACGATCAATGTCAACTTATTCAGTTAACACCCTAAACTAAACCTTTTATCATGGTCATTCGTTCTTGAATAAAACAGAAGACGATCATTCAAGAGTCTTCTCTCTATCTTTCTCTGTTTCTATGTATTAGACTAAGGACGTCAGTGAATTTTTTCAAACGAGAAATAACAACCGACTAATGGTGCTAGCGCAGGGAGTGCCTAGAGTAGCCCAAACGAAACTGTCAAATTGCAAGTGATTTAATGATAACTCAATTACTCGAGATTAGATAAACCGAGAAACTTAAACTAAGAAAATTAAATCGAGTTGCTTTCCTTTCTTTTATGTTACGTTACATCACGTCGTATTACACCGACGGAAAGTTTAATGTTGGGATTACGTAATAATAATTCAGTGACTCGAGATTAGATAAACCGAGAAACCAAAGCTAGAAAGATTAATTCCTAGTTGCTTTGCTCTTCTGTTTCCTTGTTACGCTACGTCACGTCATATTAAATCGATGGAAAGTTCAATGTTGCAATTGACTTAACGATAATTCAACCACTCGAGATTAAATAAACCGAGAAACTTAAGGCTAAGAAAATGATATCGTAGTTG
>VTPC01090254.1:365451-380070 GCA_011009095.1 Ignelater luminosus | reverse complement strand
ATTAAATAAACCGAGAAACTTAAGGCTAAGAAAATGAAATCGTAGTTGCTTTGCTCTTCTGTTTTCTTGTTACGCTACGTTACTTCATATTAAATCGATGGAAAGTTTAATGTTGCAATTGACTTAATGATTACTCAATTACTCAAGATTAAATAAACTGAGAAACTAAGGCTAGAAAGATTAAATCCTAGTTGCTTTGCTTTTCAGTTTTCTTGTTACGATACGTTACGTCATATTAAATCGATGAAAAGTTCAGTGTTGCAATTGACTTAATGATAACTCAATTACTGGAGATTAAATAAACCGAGAAACTAACAATCGTAGTTGCTTTGCTCTTTTTGTTTTCTCGTTACGTTACGTCACGTCATATTAGGTCGATGGAAAGTTTATAATAAACGTATTCCTCGATATTACACAAACTCAGAAAGCAAGAGTATACTACCTGTAGTGGCTATCGTTGTTTAGTTTTTGTTACGTTGCATTACGGTAAGTCAGTCAAAACATTTAAGTACATCCTTGCAGCTTGGACGTACTGTAAATATAAGGATTCAATTGTGTAAAGAATGAATGAGAGCAAGAGAGAGTAAATTTTAAATTCTCTTGGTTTTTCAAGAACGCTGCTCTGCTCTATACTTACATTAGTCAATTCTTGTATCTAATAATTTATTCTTGAACAGTTGATGTCTGTGTAAAATCTGCCACTGTTTAACTGCGGTCGATATAAAAGCAAACAAACGATAGACAAATATTAATTACTAGGTTACGTTACATAAATTCATGTTATGCCAAGGACGGCTTGAGCTTCTTCAAGTTTGTATCGAAACAGCTACAGATGGTCATAGTCAGTACTGATCTGTTTAATATCATATTTAACCAAAGACTAAGTTCGATTGTCATGATTGTTAGGAATTTGAAATTCTTTTTATGATATATACTATACAAGGCTTTTTCGCTGACGTCATGTACAAACTAAGACGAAATGACAGTTTTTAACAAATTATATCAAGTCCGGTTTTTTGCATCCATTACGTTACGTTGTGTTAACTTTTTACGTTACGCCATTGAAATTCTTTTTATGATATATGCTATACAAGGCTCTCTGACTGACGTCAGATACAAACAGAGACGAAATAACTGAATTTGTAACAAACTAGACTAATTTTTTTACGTTGATTACGATACGTTACGTTAATCAAAATGTTTCATCTGTTTCTGTGGCCTGCAAATTTTATGAATATGTAACTACTTGAAAGATTGCAAGTAAATAGTGATAGAAAGAGACTAGAAACTGATTTATGCATTAATTGCATTAACTTGAATCAGTTAAATCCTTAACGTTGACGTTTTAACGTGACTGCAATTGTTTATTTTGACTAATATTTGCCAATATTTATTTATTTTTACTTGATCTAGTTTCTCAACAGATAATGTTGCAATTTTCTAAATTGTGTGCACGCCGAATTAACGAACGTGAACTTAACCTTACTTTTTAACTTGAACCTAACCTAGCATAAACCAAACCAACTTAATCTCTTCCAATTCATTTATAAAGTAATTTAATCTTCCATTTTTTCCTTCCTCGAGCTATTCCAGCATACAAAAAGCCGTTTTATAAATAGTTTTGCATCATTTAGATATCTTTCCCATCCCATTATGCATAAATATAATACGTCTGTGAATGTTAATGTGACACATTTTATATTACACTTCAATTTCATTTAATGGATTGAATAACATTTCAGCCGGGGAATATATAAATTCCACATTTTAACATACCAGAACCGGCTGCTTGCTACATAATATTATAACGTGACATGACGTAATCGGTTATTTTATCTACTCGTGTGACCTTTAAATTTTGCTACATTATTACGCCTATAGCCATCATCTTCACTTGTTTCTTTTTTTATTATTATTATTATTATCATTACTATTGCTTGGCAAATCGAAAGTTTTTCCAAACCGGTTTCATTAGCATTTATAGCTCGTAATAGTATTTTACTTTCGTAAAACGCAAAACGGATAACCATTTTATTTACAATTAATTGATTCATAGATAAAACAAATGACTTGCGTGCTAATGTGTGCATTGTTTTTAACTTTCCATTTTTATCAGCTTAATTAAATTTACTTTTGCTCACTTTAATATTAATTGTTTTACACTATGCACATGTTGATACAAACTACAAAGTAATATACTAGTACGCGATTTCTGTCTGTTTTAATTTATAAATTTATAATATCGTTTAACCTCAAACAGTTAATAGTTCCAATATGGCAGAATGGAATTTAAAAGAGAACCTTGGCCTAATAAATTGCAGTAGGCCAGATAGTTTTGTATAAAAACAAAATTTTATTCCTTTAAAATTAAAACTATTAATACTGCGTGGATTTATTGAAAGTTTTCATAATTTGGCGTTTTGCCCATGGCCCACTACATCAGTGAGAAAACAGCCGTTTTTAAAAGTTCTAAATGCAGAATTTAAAGTTGTACTATATTTTATGCGTTTATATATTTTAATGATTCAATTTTTATTTATAAAGCTTCACGTTTTAGTGGTAGCAGGTGAATTTAAAAAATAAATTTTCTGGGGAGATAAATAAAGCGAAAAAATAGTTTTGAAGTTTGTTGACATGATTGAAATTTTACATATTTATATGGGTGTATATTTTTTTTACCTTCGTCATCAGTATTTGTCTTGACAGTTTTATAGCTTCATTTTTTTTCTTGGACCTAAAAATTGCATTGCTGCCATATTTCTTGAGAATCAAATGGTTAACTATAGATGCTAGTCTCAGATCTATCCTAAGACGATTTAACTCGACTTATAGCTGATCTAGACAAGCTATCTCATCTTTTTCTTGAAATATCAGTGTCGATATGACATTTTTGACGTTTCGGCTTAAAGTAACCAAAGCTAATTCGAGTTTTGCTATTGATCTTGTCAAGATTTCTAACTAACTGTTGGTCTTTAAACTCGAGACCAAGACTTAGTTAAGTCTTGGTCATGATATTAACAATCTTGGTTGTGCTTCTGATTCCGAAAAACCTAGAGGAGACTTAACAAAAACGTAGCTGGGCAAGGTATTTGTTTTCGGAGAACCAAATGGTTACCTGCAGGTAGTCTTAAATCTAACCTAAGACAATTAAACTCAACTAAGAGCTGATCTCGTCAAGTTGTTTCATCTTTTTTTTAATATCAAAGTTCATGTGACTTTCTTGACCTTTCAACTTCAAAAACCAAAGCTAATTCGGGTCTTGTTATTGATCTTGTCAAGATTTCTAGCTTTTAGTGTAGGTTTTGGTCTTTAAACTCGAGACCAAGACTGATTTAAGTCTTGGTCGTAATATAACAGTATTGATTTTGATCCTGACTGTAAAAAACCTAGACGAGGCCCAACAAAAACGTAGCTGGGCGAGGTACTTGTTTTCGGAGACCCAAATGGTTAGCTATAGGTAGTCTTAGATCTAACCTAAGACAATTAAACTCAACTCAGAGCTGATCTAGACAAGCTGCCTCATCTTTCTTTTAATATCATAGTTCATGTGACTTTTTTGACCTTTCAACTTCAAAAACCAAAGCTAATTCGGGTCTTGTTATTGATCTTGTCAAGATTTCTAGCTTTTGGTGTAGGTTTTGTTTTTTAAACTCAAGACCAAGACTGATTTATTTTGGGATTGAAACAGAATGACCTTCTTTCATATTTTTCGATTTATAGATAAATTAAAGATTTCTCCTTAATAAAAAACGAGAAGTTACCACACATTGAATAAAATTATTGGTAACGTTAGAGAAAACGAGAAAAAACGTAACATCATAAATGATTTCCAGAAAGGCGTAATAAGCAATAGCCTGGGGTGTATAGGCAAATTTTGTTATCTCAGTTCTTTCGCCTTAATTATCTAAAAAGTTAGCGATACCAAGTTTGAGCACTTGATGTAAATTTTCATTCTTAGCATTAATAAGGAAATCAAATCAAATAATTTTAAATTCCCATAACCTTAGTCAATGCAAGAAGCCTTAAGGAGAAATATTATGCAAAATCAAAACGGCCGCCTAAGATAAGATTAAAATTTCTTAATGCATAGAATATTAAATTTCCCTTTTAAAATGGATAATCCAAGCAAGAAATCTTTTCTTTGATATTAATAATTGTCTTAATATTTAATTTGCTTGATACAATTTGCATATTTAATTTTATTCAGATATAAATTTCTCTTCTTTCTAGAAAAACGAGGAGAACCAGAAAAAAAGTTGAGAAAAACTTTTTATTTTATTTTACTTTATTTTATCCCTTAATCAATCACCACTTGTTCTCCCGCTCGTCGTTCTTTATTATATTTTTTCTTTTTTGAATCCTTGCCAAGTACTGAAAATATATACTGCGTGTTGACTTTTACTTCCGAATATTTGATATTTTTCGCTTGTAGGACACATTTAAATTGTTGCTTTTCTACACAATCCACAAGTTGCCAATATAATAATAATAATAATAATAATAATGAAATAGTTCAGTTAGCTCTGCTGTTATAAAAAAAAAGTGAGGTTAAAGAGATTAGTGTTGGAAGAAAAAATAAGATGTAGGATTAAAATACTATTAAGGCGTGAAAGTGGAATTGAAATTTATTGCTTGTTTTTCTTTTAGCTATAATTTCGGTGAAATTAACAAATTAAATATTATAAAAACTTGCCAGAATTTAAAATTGACATTGACATTCAAATTGTTGGTTGGTTATTTGTGATAAAAACTTAATAAAGGAAATTCCTACTTTACCGTCAATTAACTTCCAAAACAATATTTTGAATTATGCATAGGTCACTTGGTTTTTTCCTGTTTCAATCACCGTTAACTGGTTGTTTTAAAAGTAAATAAAAAAAGTGAGGTTATAATTAAATTTCTTTTGCTTACATTAATAATAATAATAATAATAATAAAAGAATAATAATTACTCTTTTTCCCCACAAATAAAAGTAAATTTAGATATTTTCAGCAATTAATTGAAGCGATTAATCATTGTAAGTAAACCTTTCAGTCGTTAAATATTGGGTAAGATAAATGATGGAGCGATTAGTCTCAGAACTGTGCGTTTAGTATAAAAGTGTCGGTGTAAGGATATGGCATTAAAAAGAAAATTCTCGCTACATTTAAATCAGATATTTGGGGTTGCTAGGTTATAAAGTGGGTTAAGACAAATGCTGCATTCTTTTGTCACATCTAGACAAAAGGAAAACAGTTTGAGGTGATGAAGGAAACTTGATCAAAAAAAAAGAATGTCAAGTAAGCAAGATATAATTTGTTCGCTTAGCATTTTGCAAGTGCACAAAGTGTCCTCAATTTGATTGGTATGACATGTGTACCTCTGTTAAAAAGTGATTGCACATTATTGTGCCAGATGCAGATGATACAAAAAGAAAACTTGTAAAGCTCTAAATTTGAGAACTTAGAAATATGGATTGTCATGATATTATTTATGTCTGAATATTATTCCGGGAGGAACACTAGAAATTCTAGGGAAAACGCTGGAAATCTACTCTAAACACCCATAAACACTTAATAACCAACAGATTGTTAATTCGACATTACGAATTACGTTATGCCATTCAAATCGCAGGGGAATCTGGAGATAGTCCGTGGCGCTACTCGAATTGCACAGAATATGTACTTCTAGAATTTAGAAAATTATAAAGTTACAAATCGAATTTAAAGACTTACAGATACATAATGTTGTAACATGTTTGAATATTCTTCGAAGAACAGTAAAAATTATGCGAGAAACTCTGGAAATTTATTCTGAACAATCGTAGACACTAAATAACCAACAGATTATTAGTTCGAAATGATGAATTACGTCACATCATTCGAGACGCAGAACAATCTTTAGAGAATCCGTGACGCTTCGGAGATTACACAAAGAGTACGTCTAGAGTTTACAGAATTATAAAGTTGCAAATCGGATCTAGGGTTTCTTTCTTAACGTTACTATAATATCTAATGAGTTGATGAAGAACACTGAGAATTTTAGAGAAAATCTACGATAAACACTCGCAAACTAGAGCCTTGCACGGACCGAGATTTCTAGACAGGGAGGAAACTTGACGTGGCCCGAAAAAAGTCAAGTAACTTGTTGATCGACCCGAGAGGCTCGACAAAGAAGCTCGAAGAGCCGAGAAGTCCAAAAGCCCTGACGACCTGAACCGTCCTAAAGGCCAGACAGACTCGTATGACCCAACAGGCCCGAGAGATACTGATATTAAGAGATTATTAGTTGAAAATAACGAATTACGCCATGCCATTCAAAATTTACAAGAATCTTGAGGTAGTCCATGGCGCTACGCGGATTGCACAGAATAAGTGCTTCTAAAACTTGGAGAATTATAAAGTTACAAATCGAATTTAGAGACTTACAGATGCAAGTTACCATAATGTTATAAAGTGTTTGGACATTCTTGGAAGAACACTGAAAATTATGGAAAAATGCTGGAAATTCACTCTGAACACTCGTAGATACGAGCTCTCGTCTTTCGTGCTCTTGCGACTCAGCTGCTTCAAGGAAGACTTCCCTAAGAAGAACTGCTATCCACTGGACACCTTCTGCACGCTTGGGTCATTATAACACCTCAATTATTCCCACCAGAGCCTGGAGCCTCCGGCTCTCGGTCTTTGCTTGCCTCGCTGCGACACCGACCACACCAGACTTACCCGACGAGCGTTGTAATCAACTCACCACACATCTTTTTACAAGGATTGAGAGAAGCTACATAACTTGAAAAGCTGCTGCTTTCTTTTTAAGGAGCAGAACCATTATTGATTTGATTGATTGATTGTAGACACGAAATAACCAACAGATTATTGGTTTGAAATTACGAATTACGCTACTCCATTCGAATCTTCAGATAGTCCGTGGCGCTACGTGTATTGCACAGAATAAGTACTACTAGAATGTAGACAATTATAGAGTTCAACATTGAATTTAGAAACTTACAAATATAGAATTTTATAATGTTTATTAAATGTGAGAGTAATCTAGGAAGAACGCTGAAAATTCTGGGAAAAACGTTGAAAATCTACTCTTAAACACTCGCAAACTAGAACCTGACTGGGGACTGGGGAGAAACTTCACGAAGTCCGAAAAACACCCGGTAATTCTTGATGGGCCTGGCAGGTCCGAGAGGCGCGAGGAGCCCGAACGGTCCGACAAAAAAGCCCGAAGGACCGAGAAGTCCAAAAGGCTCGACCGCGACGGGCCGAAAGATCCGACAGATCCGAACTGCTCAACAGAGCCGAGAAGTCCAAAAAACTCGACAGACCCGAACGATCCGACAGTCTCCATAGCTTGACAGGTCCAACAAGACCGAACAGCCCGATTGACCGGATGTAAGCCCGAAAAGTTCGATAAATTTCTGATGGGTCTGAGAAGACCGAAGGGGGCGAGAAGTCCAAAAGAACTCCAAGAATTCTAAGAAAAACGTCGGAAATATACTCAAAATACTCGCAAACTAGAGCCTTGTACGGACCGAAGTTTGTAGTCCCGACCTGACTGGGAAGAAAACCAGTAACTTTGTGATTTGCCCGACAGGCAGGAGAAGCCCGAAGGGCCGAAAAATCTACAAGGCCTGAACGGCCCTAAAGCCCCGACAGACTCGTACGGCCGAGAAGTTCAAAAGGCCCGAGAGGTCCGACAATCTCCAACAGCTCGACAAGATCGAACGACCCGAAAGGCACGCAATTGATTCTAAACACTCGCAAATACTAAATCGACCAACAGATTAGTAATTGGAAATTACGAAATTACGTCACGCCATTAGAATCGCAAAAGAATGTTAAGACAGTCCGTGAAGGTGCGCGGATTACACAAAAAGGACGTATAGAATCTAGGGAATTACACTCTGAACACTCGTAGACACTAAATAACCAACTGGTTATTAGTTTGAAATGATGAATTATATCATACGTAGGATAATCTTTAGATAACCCGTGGCGCTACGCGCATTATACAAAGAGTACGTCTACAGTTTACAGAATTATAAAGTTGCAAATCGGATCTAAGGTTTCTTTCTTAACGTTGCTATAACATCTAAATATTTAATGAAGAACACTGAGAATTTTAGAGAGAATCTACTCTAAACCTCGCAAACTAGAACGTTGCACGGACTGAAATTTCTAGGCACGCTCGACTGGTAGGAAACTTGACGCGGCCCGAAAAAAGTCCCGTAACTTATTGATCGGCCCGAGAGGTCCAAACGGCCCGACAAAGAAGCCGGAAGGGCCGAGAAGTCCACAAGGCCTGACGACCTGAAAGGTCCTAAAGGCCCGCAGACTCGGTATGGCCCAACAGGCCCGAGATATACAAACGGCCGGATAGACCCGGAGGACCAAGAAGTCAAAAGGCCCGACAGACTCGGTATGGCCCAACAGGCCCGAGATATACATTCGTAACCCAGAATAATCGTCGGATAATAATCCGTGGCGCTACGCGAATTACCGAAATAGTGTAGAATTTAGGGAATTATAAAAGTTGCAAATCGAATTTAGGGATTTTCAGCTATGAATTGTCATAATGTTACTAAAGATTTGCATATTCTGGGAAAAACCCTGGATATTTTTACTCTAAACATTCGCAAACACAAAATAAATCAACAGATTGCTATTATGTATTTATGTTCTTCACTGTTATTATCAGATTATTAGTTGAAAATTACGAATTACGTCATGACATCAGAAAAATAGAAGAATCCTAGGTAATTATAAAATTGCAAATCGAATTTAGGGACTTGCAGGTAAGAGTTGTCATAATGTTATTAAACGTTTGAATGTTGTGGGAAACACTCCTTAGAATTCTGGGAAAAACGCTGGAAATCCATTCTAAACACTCGTAGACACTAAATAACCAACAGGTTATTAGTTAGAGATTAGCAACTACCTCGTGCCATTAAAGAATCTTTAGTGTGCTGACCTAGCTTTTCAAGACGGTTTCGTTGCCGAAAACAATAATAGCATAACATTTGGGTTTTTTCAAGTTGCAGCCCCAAGTTTGTTTTATTCTGATTTCAACAATCGCTCGTAACTGTTATTTTTAGAAATAGAACAAAGTATCAGAGGAAATAGTTACTGAGTTTTTAGAGGTTTCTTGAGATACTTGAATTATGTTTTTACCAAAATCAACATTGACACTCTTTCATTTTCTTTTTCTTTATTTTGGTACCACTGCACAAGTTTATTTTTTTAAGCTTGTGAAATTTATATTATTAAGTAGTTTGTTGGTATTGTTTCGATTCATTTCGGAGCTTTTATAGTTGTCTACTAGCCAGTTTAAAAGCAGTAGGTCATGGAAAATTTGTTTTTCGTGCTGAACAAAATAAGTTTTATTTAAAAAGCTATCGAATGTTTGTTTTCAACAGTGAATTGGTAACACAAATGCGTTAGTAACAAATCTTATTAGACAATCATGTTCTATTCATCCATGACTAACTTGATATTCAGTTTTAGAAACTAAATAGATTGCAAGGTGCCTTTTTCATTCAAATGATATCATACCACATAAACACAATTTATTCAATACCTACGCTGCAATTCTCCATTGTTTTCAATAGTAAGCAACTGTTCTCAAAATAGACCTGACATACCCATCTCGATCCCGAAGTGCATCCAAAGCTGACTAGACTGTTTATAATAATATCAGAATAACGTCATGTACACGAAAATCTTCGTTCTGTACCGATTTTTATTTTTAGATTCTTTTTCCAAGTTTTCATTCAGGTTTTCTAGAAGGATGAGTGACGCAATTCCCATTTGAAAATTTCAAAATCATCGTGACGATGAAATGCTGTTAACATTATCGTAGGAAAAGAATGTTAGTACATGTAAACTAGCTACACCCACCACGTCAATTTGTCTTTTGAATAGTTTTTTTTAATGAAAACAAACGTCTTGGACATAAAAATAATTGGCACGAAACAAAAAAATTACGTTGTTACATCATCGTCTATTTAAAATGTAGAGGAGTGAAGAGGAGAAAAACAAAACAAACAAGTGCCAATTATTGTATTATTATTATTGTGAAACTATGAACCTTGACATTGATATTTCATGAAAAACATGAATTTTAATAAAAAGTTTGTGTTGTTCTCTTTTAATTTAATTGTTTATGGTGTGATAATGCAATTAATAATGATTTTGTGCCTATTAAGTATTCTTAATCGAATCCTCCCTAATCACTACTTACCGTACCACCTGTTAGCACGATCATAACTATTAATCATACTTGCTTTGGATTATTTTAAATTTTTGATTATTTTCCCGTTAATTCAGCCGGTATCCGTTTAATTTTTTCCCATCGAGATGGCTGTAAACAAGATGAAAATTGTTATTATTTGATTGTATTTCCTAGTCACGATTCATGATTAATGCAGATGATCGACAATAAGATCTGTGTTGTTGCATAGAGTTTATTGAACTATTTTCATTACCATAACTGCTATTTTACATGGTCATTTTTCTATTAAACAATACAACTTGGTCTCTCACAATTACTAAGCAAAATGTTTCAAGACGATCTCAAAACAGTTTTTTTGGTTTGGAGGTTCATTTTGGGGAGATCGCTATTAGAATCTAGGATGTTCGTGACTTTTGCGGATTGTAAGGCATTAATTATACTGAAGTAAGTGTATAATTGGCTGTTTCCTTTTAATTTGGTTTTTTTTTCTCTCTATTCTGTATCCATAGTTGGTCACGAGTTAACCTAAAAATATTATTGTTTCAGCTTTACAAATATATATAGATTGCTATGGATTTACAGAAAAATTATATGTGTACTTGTCTGGGAATTATTAATAGTGAAATGCTAGACATACAAACAAGCGAGCATCAGGAAAGAACAGTAAGCTAAAAATTATTCTTTCCAAAACACGATGCATTTTAATTAAATATCTCCCAGAACTAACTGTAAGACGAACAAAAAATGAAAATTAGAACTTCCCACGCAGTAACAAACATATGGACACGATCATTATATTGCCACCCGAATCACGCGCGCACACAGCACGTGACTTCCTAACGCCCTCGCATTTTAGGGTTGCACGTGTTTCACAGGTTTTTCACCAATGTGATTGATTCACGTTCTTCTCGAGCAAACTATACAAAAAAGAATTTGATTTGTATAATAATAAAATCTTCTGTTTAATCGATCCCCGCATTCTTTTCTAGAACAAATTTAAATATAGCCTGCAACACTTGAAATATATTACATAAAAAGAAGAGAGATCATTGCCCTCAGCTTGAAAAGATGAAAGTTGTGCACTTGGCTGCTACTTAGAAATAAATCGACAACCACGTTGGGAATTGCAGTGACTAATTATGTGTATATACACACAGGTGTCTGGATGAACAAAATACATTTAGTGTCCACCGTCGTCGTTTTACAGCAGGAAGGAAGTTGTGTTGCGGAAATTTAATTAACAAGGCGCCTTTATATGGAAGTAACTAGATGAAATTAGGAATCGCTTTCGTAGCTTTCCTTGTTTGTCGATTTAATTTCGTTTTTAATTACTACAAAGTACTTTTTGTTCTTGTTGAGCGGTTTGTAATAGAAAACGGAACGACATCAATTAAAAATAAAAAGTCACACCTTTCCGGAAGCAAACAAAAGTGAACTTAGTTTTAAGAAACTAACGATAAAATTCAGTCGAAAAGAAAGAATACTCTACAAACGAGCCGCCACAGGCGGCCTACTAAAGGGTTTTCCAATAAGAGGTGTTATTTTGATATTCAAAGAAAAGTGCCATTTTTAAATATAAATGATCGGATGTTTATTTCATTATAAAGAGGAAGGTATGCCGTTAATAGTGGAAAATAACATCAGGCAAATGACCACCACGACCACGCTTACAGGACAATATCCTTTTCATGAAATTTTCCATAACCAAATCGCAAAGTGGCTGCCCTATGTCCTCGATAGCCTCACGAATTCCATCTTTGAGGTCTTGAATCGACGCTGGGCTGTTGGCGTAGACCTTCTCTTTCACGTGGCCCCAAAGAAAGAAGTCGCAAGGTGTTAAATCACAAGATCTCGGTGGCCAATTGTGATCACCTCTTCGAGAGATAACACGGTCCGGAAACTTTTTCCGTAAAAGATCAATGGTTTCGTTGCTTGTGTGGCACGTAGCGCCGTCTTGTTGAAAGTAAACGTTGTCCAGATCAATACCATCCAATTCCGGCCATAAAAAATCGTTAATCATCTCTCGATAGCGCAATCCAGTCACCGTAACTGTTGCTCCAGCCTCATTTTCGAAAAAGTAAGGTCCAATGACTCCGCCGGACCATAAACCGCACCAAACAGTCACACGTTGAGGATAGAGAGACTTTTCAACAATAACTCTTGGATTTTCTGAGCCCCAGATCCGACAATTTTGCTTGTTGACGAAGCCACCGAGGTGGAAATGGGCCTCATCACTCAAGATGATTTTTCGATGGAATTCTGGATCATTTTCATGCATTTCAACGACCCAATCAGCAAAGACACGACGTTGTTGATGATCGGCCGGCTTGAGTTCTTGTGTTAACTGGACTTTATAAGCCTTAAGACCCAAATCTTTATGCAAAATACGGTGTAATGACGTTGTGGAATGGCTAATTCCAAAGAACGACGAGGAATGGACAAACCTGGGTTTTCTTTAACACTTTCGGCTACAACAGCAATATTCTCGGCTGTTCTTGAGCGACGTGCACGGGTTTTATTCTTCACATCACTAACTTGTCCCAAGAGCTCGAATTTTTTCACCAATTTCTGTATTGCGGTCCGACAAGGTGCTTCACGGTGACCCAAAAATGTTCGAGTTTTACGAACCGTCTCTGCCAAATTTTCACCATTTTTATAGTGAATTTTAATAATTTCAATGCGTTGTTGAAGCGTGTATCGTTCCATATTTATTAATGGCGTAGTTTCTACTTGTCAAATGTCAAGAAATGATAGCTTCAAAAGTGACATCTACCGAAATAGCGGGCTATTCAAAATAACACCTCTTATTGGAAAACCCTTTATATCGTGCAATAAGCGCTACGGTATATTATGCATGGTCAGTAGGTCAATTCACCCCAATTTGTCTTATTTAGATTTTCATTTAGCAAACCAAATTATGCATCGAATGAAAGACTATCAGAAGAGAAATTCAGAAAGATGAAATCCACCAAACAGCAAGCGCACTTAATAGTACGCACTTCCGTGTTTTGTGAAGCTTTTCAACTGTGACACATAAAATGTTTTTGTTGCACAGGAATGTGAATCATTAGATAAAATTGCAGAATCTACTAATTACAATTATCATTGGAAACCAACGTTTTTATTCAAATAAGTTAGTAGCGGATATCGCTAATTAATTTTCTTATGTTTCCTGTAATTAAACAACTCTGCTATGATGACATTCTATAAAAACAAAACATAAAAGTGAGGTTATGTATGTTAGTCGCCAAATCTGTTTCTCTCAACATTCATATTAAATTGTTGGCGGTATCAATTTTAAAATCTATTTAGAGCAATCATTTCTATTTTCAGAACCGAACGAGAAAAAGTGCGAGTATCGTTTTTTCAACAATCGAAACCTCAAGAAGTAGATTTACCGGATGAACAACTCATCTTTTCAAATACGGAGTTGATGATGGCAGCCACAGTTTTAAATGAATCCAACCATGTCGCGTACAACAGACAAGAAAGGTGAGATTATTATTGTAATTTTTTTTTTATTATTAGTATTAGTATTTGATTCGTTTTTGTTATTATTTCTCTTTTTTCTCTTTCTCTCTTAATTTGAATTCAACAGTTAGGAACGAACTTTCACGATTTCTTTATTTTAAAATCCAGGACGGTACTATTTATTTAAAATAAAACCTGTGGTTATCTTATTTCTAATCTTATTTATTTTGGAAAGCAGTCTTTGAATGGGTTCAATTTAAATTTAAAAATCGAATAGGCCGTGCATCTCATTGGTAGCACTCTCGAAACAAAAGCGTAGCGAATCGAACGGGGAAGATTGAATTTTATGCAATTGTTTTTTAAAACAAAAAAAGAACTGACGCGTACAGCTTAATTAAGATAATGAAGTAAACAAATTATTTTGACAAGCGAACTACACAAGCTACCTACATTTTTTCTTTTGTTCATCAAACAATTGTTACAGTATTAACAACGAAACAATAATAGAAATAATGTAATAATCAGTACACCAGCTGTTTAATTATTGTTTCGTTTGTTTAATTTACGTTGCTCATTATTTGATTGTAAAAAAAGAGTAGGTTATAATCTTTATAATGAGATTCTTTTGGTTACTTCCATAGTTGGCGATAGGCAACCAAAATTATCTTGTGGTAGATCAACCTATAAAAAATAGCTTTGCAGCATTCCTTTTGGTTCATAAACTTGCTTCGGTTTATTGATTAGATTGTGTGTGATACAGCTGTAGAGGCTTTTGTGATAGGCTCCGTCGTTTTATTATGTCCCTGTCGGGAAATCTAGAAGTAAATCAGGAGAGTTTATGAAACTTTGTGAAACATTTCTTGTTAGAAGTTTTGATGACCAAGCTCAAATATATATATAATAAGTCTGAAAATAAAGTCAGGAGAATTTAT
>VTPC01090254.1:326455-352339 GCA_011009095.1 Ignelater luminosus | reverse complement strand
ATTTTCTGATCGTTTCTGAGTCGTTGATTTGGCTACAAAATTTCTATTTGGGTTGAGAGTTTCTTTGGAGCTGTTTTCTTCTATTGATTTTGCCTAAAACTACAAAAGATCCTTTAAGAAATCTTTTGATCGTTTTTGAGTCAGTTTTTATTTTTATTCAAGTTTCTTCTGAACATTCTTTTGCTATGGATTTTACTCAAAAATATGAAAAATTCTGTAAGATGCTTTCTATTTTTTTTTTGTAAAATAACTTTCTAAAGATATCGAGAAGTGGCCAACTTTACATATCCATCTTAGATGGATGGATTCCTGAGTTTAGGATGTGGAAAATATAAAGGGAATAAAAAATCCATCTCGTATTGGTGCTCTTTATTTACTTCTTGCCTATTTGATAGAATTTGATTTATATTTTATAACTTTAGACATTCATGCTTGAAATATGAGATCACATGAGACCCAATCTTTTTTTAAATCGAAGTTTGAAGGTAACGAAAGTGGAAACGTATGTAAGTTTAATCAATTTTCGTTTAGTAGATATTTCTTATAGACACTTCAACCTTATTCATACTCATCGCAATATTTATTTAATTAGGAAAGAAGAAATAAGAAGAAAATGAGACCTTTGAAGTTTTTGATGACTTAATGTTATTTCTTTTCTCGTAAAAAGACGCCCCAAATAAAATTGTCAACAAATTTAGAAATAGATAAAATTACTACCTTCCTGAATGTGTTTATTCCTCCGACAGGCGCGACGGAAATTATTCCGTCCGTAACCAATATAGAACTAAGATATCTACTGTGTGTGTCTGTACATATAATATTTCTATAGAAATTGCCAATATCATCATAAATCGAAGGTTGTGAAGTTGAAACTTATTCCCCGAGGCCAATCTAAAGTAAAAGGAAAAAGTTGTTTTGATGAAATAAAACCGGGAGAATTCTCTTGCTTTATGTATGGGTATTATTGTTTGTCTGTAGGATTATTGGTGAAACTAATCAATCGAGATGGCATCGCTGAAAAATGCTTGAAGACTAAAAGCAGAATTAATTTAAATATTAATTGATTTTTTTCTATTATATTTCTATTGTGAAGTGTTTGTCCACAAATAATTAATTTCTATCGTTCCATTCACACAACTCCTTACCCAAGACCCAAGGTCGCCAATTGAATAGTTGGGTGCATTCTGAATTATACGTAATTTATTAGAAACATCATTTTGGCTAATTAGGAAACCGTTCAACCATTCAATAGATCAATTAAAGAAAATGTTACTGAAGGCATACAATGTTGGCACGAACTTTGCGATGCAACAGTGCAATCTATTGGGAAACCTACTTGTTCCACTACAATATTATGATAAAATTATATTTCTTGTTCAGCTCGGAAATCAATTGCAAGTTTCTGGAAAGAAGCCAACATCAAAAATGATGACAAATTGTGCAAGTAATATTTCAGTGCAGCTTGCAAAAATCAACTCGAATGTTATAGTTACTGTTGGGAGTAAAATTAGTTTTTTATCTCTTTGATAATTTATCTCCCAAGTTATTATTGTTTTATTTCTTCTTTATCTTTATAATATGTGTGTGTGTGTGTGTGTGTGTGTGTGTGTGTGTTAAGCTATTTTTATGTATTAATTAATTTATCCCTTAGACCAGGAACTTTTCTTTGCAAACTTATTCTTTTCCTACGTGAGTTTTACGCTTTGTTGCAAATTATTTTTAAATTAACATTTCCCACGGATTGCATAATCTTAAATATCCGTATGGGCATAAACAATAAGGAATTCAGAGAGAAAATTGAATCAGAACTATTTTTAAATTCGCCTTTTAAAATATAATAATAAAAATGTAAAATTTATCTAAAAATATTAAAAAGGAAAGAATGTTAATAAATAAATTAAACAAAACTATTAAGAACGAGGTCATCTGAAATTGTCATCGTCATATTTAAAATTACTGCTGGTGTGTTTTAAGTAGCATGAGAATATTGATGAGTATTTTTGTAACCAACCTAATATGTACGATAAACAGAGATAAAAAGGAAGAAAACATTTACGCACATATACGTTGTAAAAATGTTTATAAATATTTACACAATCATAATTCTTTCCATTTAAAAGCTAATACGTAGAAAATTAGCAATATTTTGTTGAAACAACACTGTATTGGAAATCGGTAAACAAAAGGCACGCCTTGTTTTTTCGTTAAGTCTGTGATTTATTGTGTACATAAATTTTTTTGTAATCTAGTTATCTTTTCGTTTGTTTTAGTTATTACCGTTTTTTGTTTTAGATTTTTTCCGTTGGGTTTTGTCTTCAATAAATTTAAATTGGTCCTAATATTTCAGTTTTAATATGATTATAATCGAAATTCTATGTTACAATACGATTGTATTTTAAATGATGTTACAGAATTCGAAAAATCTAAATTTTATTTTTCAGACCCGCGAGTTTCTTCTTTTGGATTTTAAAGATAAGTTATTTTTCAGACATTGCAATTATAATGGTAGATTTAGAGATCAGTTTCCCTACTTTTACCAAGAATGATATATACAACTGTATCTAGTTCAAGTTAATGTTTTTGATAATGTGATGTTTATTACATTTTAATATTAGTATAAGAATTTAGTAGTAGGTTATTTAGTTTTTTCCTAGGACCTACCTTCCTTTTCTTCTCTTCTAATCGACCCCATCCTTCGGCCATTCTCTCCATTTAGAAAAAAATCCAGTTTGATCGACCTATAGTTTACTGAGTGACACATTTTTTAAGTGGACATCCCGGCACGTCATGGGAAAAAGGGCGAAATTAACCGAATCAACTCGGATTCTTTCGAGAAGGTAGAGAAAAGCCCAAACGGTTTCTCGGAGAAATTCGCCTACAACTGGCCGACAATACTCGCAAATCCACGTTGCACGGCGGAAACCAAATGCCTATAACTATTATAGTTTCCGAGCTAAGAGCTAGTTTGAGTTTCATCTGTTGTCGGCTTTAACAAAGCACAGCGTTATTCCTCAAATTTGAAACTGCCTTTGAAGAATCTACAATACAAATGCACTTGGTCCCAGGCCGCTAGGCTTGTCCTTAAGGCTCTAGTCGATCTTGTCTATTTCGCGACTGTGCAGTTGTAGAACCTTATGTTTCACCTACCTTCCAAGTTTGACCGAAATCGGTTCTCGAGCTATTCCGCTCTTTTGTTTTCAAACAGTGCAAAATTTCCAACTTTGATCCCCCTTGCTTCCCTCGTATTGGGTAATTAATGAAAAGCAGCCAGATGAAGAGTTGCTTAGAGCCGGCCGATAGCCGATAGCTTCGTCCGAATGCAAGAGCGAAAAATTGTGAGTTAAGACTACGTTTCTCGTCTTAAACCAAGGCCACCTGCGGTGCCCAACAGTCGAGCTTCACTTTCCTCACCGTACCGCTTTGTTGGTAAATGAATGAGGAGGCTAACGAGAGTTAAGTCAAATTTTTGATTTTTTCCAAACCGTTCTAAAAGAAGTATTGTGACTTAAAGTTTACGTTCTCTGTTTTAAATCGAGCTCCGCCTACGGCAGTCACTAGTTGACCTTTATTTTCTCCACTATGTCATCTTTGCTGGTAACGAAGCTAACGAGAGTCACACTTTACTTTTCAAATAAGGCCGCTTGCGGCCACCATTAATCGAATTTCGCATTCTTCACGAATATTTCTAAAAGAACTATTGTGAGTTAAAGGTAATGCTTCCTGTTCTAAACCAGAACTGCCTGCGGCGGCCATCTATTACTTTTCATCTTTCCTCACAATGTCACCTTTGTTGGTTATGAAGCTTCTTAAAGAAGCTAGCGAGAGTAAAGAGTTACACTTTGTCTTCTTAAATAAGGCCACCTGCTTCCTCTGCTACTGCGTTTGATTTACCATGAACCGTTTTATGAAAACTAGTATAAGTTAACGGTTGGGTTATGGTCCCTGCCTGCTTTAAACCGAGGCAGCCTACGGCAGCCAACAATCAAACTGCTTTCCTCGCCGTGCTCCTTTGTTGGTAAATAACCTTCTTGGGGAAACTTAAGGAGAGCTAACAGTCACACTTTACTTTCTCAAACAAGGCCGCCTGCGGCGGCCAGTAGTCTACTCAACTGCTACCTTTGGTTCCCTGAATTCCCTGAACTTTTGCTAAGCGAACTATCGTGAGTTAAGGATAGGGCTGTGCATTATAAAATCGATTAATCGAAAGTTCAGTTATCATTTACAAAATATCGATTATTTCGATTACCTCTGTTGTTTCGATTGTTTGAATTCTTTCGATTGTTTCGATTCCTTCGATTGTTTCTATTCTTTCGATTCCTTCGATTGTTTCCATTCCTTCAATTGTTTCGATTCTTTCCTTTGTTCCAATTATTTCGATTCTTTCGATTGTCTCTATTCTTTTGATTCCTTCGATTGTTTCCATTCCTTCAATTGTTTCGATTCTTTTCATTGTTCCAATTATTTTGATTGTTTCGATTCTTTCGTTTGTTTCGGTTATTTCGATTGTTTCTATTCTTTCGATTGTTTCGTTTCCTTAGATTGTTTCGGATTCCTTCGATTCTTTCCATTGTTTCAGTTCCTTCGATTGTTTTGATTATTTTGATTGTTTCGATTCTTTCGATTATTTCGATTCCTTCGATTATTTCGATTCCTTCGATTATTTCGATTCTTTCCATTGTTTCGATTCCTTCGATTGTTTCGATTCCTTTGATTATTTCGATTCTTTCCATTGTTTCGATTCCTTCGATTGTTTCGATTCTTTCCATTGCTTCCATTGTTTTGATTCCTTCGTTTGTTTCGGTTATTTCGATTGTTTCTATTCTTTCGATTTCTTCGATTGTTTCGTTTTCTTAGATTGTTTCGGATTCCTTCGATTCTTGCCATTGTTTCAGTTCCTTCGATTGTTTTGATTCTTTTGATTGTTTGGATTACTTCTATTGTTTCAATTCTTTCGATTGTTTCAATTGCTTCGATTCTTTCGACGGTTTTGATTATTTTGATTATCCATATAATCGTATAATCGATCAATCGATTATTGAAATCGATAGTGGCCCAGCCCTAGTTAAGAGTTTAGTGTTCTGTGGTTAAACAAGACTTACCTGCGGGGCGGCCAACAATTGAACCAACAATCAAAAATGTTTTTCCCACCATGCCTTAGTAAGGAAGCTAATGAAATTTAAGATTCGTATTACTTTCTCAAATAAGGCCTACTATGGCGGCCGTAGTAAGATTTGCAATTTCTAACAATGCTATCTTTATTAGTAATAACCACGAACCTCTTAAGAGAATTATTGTAGGTTAAGGGTTGCATCTTTACCTTTTTAGGCCTCTTAGGGATACTGCGTCGGTTGAGTCACGTCACAGTCAAGAGGCTAGCATTGGAAGAGTCTTCCCTCGACAGCAACCCGCAAACCTTCTTAAGATAATTTTATCGTAAGGTTGCACATGTATTTGTAATGTTCATTTTATTTTATAACTTTAAACATGTTTGATTTATAGGGGAAATTATAGATAGTTGAGGTTCTCTCAATGGAAGCCACTTTTTAACAGTGACTTTTGGGTATTTCAAATCACGACTTGTAGAAGTGTATGGATTGAAACGAAACTATTCTGAATGACCTTGGTAGAGCTCTAAATCCACCTTAAAGTCTAGATTTGCCAGAAATAATAAAATTTCTAACAATTCAAGACACAAACTTGTAACAAATGAATCAGGAAAGATTGAAATAATCTCAGACTGTTTAGTTCAGGCTTGAATGATTTAAATTATTTTATTTAAAAATAACTGCATCACAAAGTGGGTCAAAAATAATTTGACGAAAAGTTTTGAATTACCTTAGAACATAGAATTAATTGAAAAGCTGTAATTTGTCAGAAACATAATCCCTCTCTGACTCTGTCTAACCTATGTACTTTGAATCGTCTTAAAAACCAAAATTATTAAACAAGCAAGGTACCTGATAACTTCAAAATAAAGGTTGTCTTGTCCATGACAATCTTGTTTGCAATAGAAAATAGTTGTTCATCCCATCACAGCATATTTATGATTAATGGTGAAGAACGTTTAAATAGTGGCAGCAATACAAAAATTATAGAAAACTTCTCCATAACAATTATAGTTGCTATCAATGAATAAAATAGATTTTGCTTGAAACTAATGAAAAATACAATAGACTCTGAAAAAGAAACAATAAAATATTAGCCAGAACACCAAGAGTCAACATAGTTAGAAATAAAAAGCCATGACACATTTAATTAATGAATAACAGTCAGGTATAGATGTTATTGAAAGGCAAGAAGAAAATTTTTAAATCGATCAGCTAATTCATGTAGATATTGTACAATTTTACAGTAACAAATTTTCTTTTCGACTAAAAGCCCAATAGATTATTATGAGATCACATTTCAATTTTTAAAATCGAACAGAATATTCATTTCTAAATTTTTAATTTTTTTCAGTTCGAATTCATTCGGTGTAATACCCTACATGTTTGCAGTCTCTCTTTAGATTGCCAATTAAGGATTATCTTTAATCGTTCATTTACACAGAATGATTTTTTTTTTGTAATCAACATAAATTTGTTTCATCCACAGAACATTGAAATTGGAACAAAATTAACTAGAAAGTTTTAATTTCTAAAAATATGTTAAAACGAATAAATAAATTAGTTTGAAAGTGCATTTGAAAATTTTTAATTATTAATCAGTCTTGTTTTAAAATTCTATAATTTGAGACAAAAATTCAATTTACAGAGTTCATATAACCTAAACATGTCAAAAGTGACAGTTGACGCATTATACAACCTCACTAATTATGTTTTGAAATTGTGCAGCCAACTTAAAAAATATAAAATTACTACTAAACCTTAAAATTTACAGTTGACAGATAATTAACCTATAAATTTCGTTTCTTACTTTAATTTAACTTCATACAAATTCATTTAAATAGAAATAATTTTCTAATTTCTTTTGTATTTAAAGGCTTGTCGTAATTTTTATTCAAATGACAACAATAACGGTAAAATCAATGTCATGGCAATTTAAACTACAGATTGGAAATGCAATTGTTTTTTTTATTAGATATTTCAAATTTTTAGCGGCAAAAAAAGATAAGCCTGCGATAACGTGTACACGAATGAATGGCATTTTATAATAACGAGTTTTCATGCTTCGTGTAGATAATTATTCTTTTTATGAGCAAAAGCAAATAAAGCTATCGGAAAATTCTCTGCCATTTAAATTTTAAACTAATTTGATTGCATTTTTATTATGTAGGTTACCTCTGAAGTGTTGACATAACTTTTACTTTTCAGCTCAAAATTGTGATTGACTTGAAGTGTTTAAAAAGAAACATGATGAGTAATTGTTTGCTTTGATAATCATATTGATTGGTGTTGCTGTACCAAAACATTATGACATAATAACAAAGAATGGAACGAATTTACAATGATTGTACCTTGTACGCCTGGAGTTTTTTTCTTGAATAATAATTAATCCTTAGAAAACATCCGTATACATGTTGAGAATTGAGTTGTTTTTTAGTGTTAGAGAATGTAATTCAAAATAATTGCACTGGAAGCTATTGACATCTAATAAGACACTCATCAAGAAGTCATTTTTGCTTCATTGAAAATTATGTAAGACATGTACACTACAACTAATTCTTGATAGACATAACGGACATTTCTCCACGATTTCCAAATTGTATGGGTACGTTCGTGAATCATGATACGAATTTGAATCGAGACATTCCTTGATCGATAGAAGTTATTTTTAGTTGTGTTCATCTAACCCAATTCGTTTTAGTTGCGAAACACCATTAGGACTTGATCCCCAAAAGTTTTTATTAAGGTCTTTCTTGAGGGGGATATTTTGGGAGGATTTTTGGTCAGGAGGGAATGATAAATAATAGATAGACAAGCCTTCCACATTTAATCTAATTTTAAAACATTTTTAAACAGTCTTGATAATATGTTGTGATGTAATACGCACGTAATAGTTGAATTCAAGCTAATACAAACTACAAGCAACAATAAAATTAATCTTCCCCGATTAACTTTCGTCTAATCTAACCTAACTTGTTTTAATGAAGTTCAATCTGAACTACTTTATTAACCAAGTAGTAGTGTGACTCTCAAAGTCTCACTGAACATTGAAACTTCATTTGTTATGTGCCACTGACCTTTTGATTCAATTCCAATTTTGAATGATCATTATACAATAATCAAGATTGAAGTTAGCTTTTTAATTTATTGCGAAACCACGAATAAATATAAAATGAAACTTTTCAACTTTTCAGAATTTGAAAAGTCTTCAAGATTAAAATCCAAACGGCATTGCTGAGATTTATTCACTTGAACTAGTTACGTCAGTAATAAGAAGAACGACGCATATTTTTCTGAATAAGTTTCTAAAATTAGTTTGCAGACGGAGGCGTCGTTTTGTAGCTGTTCCAAATCGCTCCGCTCCTGCACTTAAATCTGTACGCGCGGTCTTTTAAAAAAACCTTCCGAGCTTTTGTACCGTGCAGTTGTTTCCAAAGGTTACTCGTGGTTACCGGTCTTGAAAAGTTTTTCAAGGATTCCCCTGATTAATCCTTGGGATTTATTTCTTTATCTTCATTCAATTATTATAGTTTTAACATTGTTGCCATTTTTGCAAATTGGGGAAAATTGCAGAAAAGTGTCGAACCCAGTGGTTTTAAGTGTAGCGTATTCTCGTTTTAAAGCTAAAAATAAAAATAGTGACATATAATAGCAAAGCAACCGCCTGCAATGTTTTAATACCGGATGTGTCAATTATAATTAAAATATGATTAAATAAAATTGCTATTGTAGATGGTGCAGCTGTGTAAAGTTTTGTATATAAAAAATAAGACGTAATAGAGGTTGTTCGTGTGCGAACATGAAGAATTATGTGACTTACGTAAAAGAGAAGGAATTGCAATAATCAAAACTAACTTGACAGTGATGCCGATGTGTACAGAAATGGCCTAGAAACGGGGGGAAAGGACTGTGATAACTAAAATATTGTTTCGTTAATACAAATTCGTGTTATTCATCTTAAAAAAATTTATAAAACGATCGTACTATGCCTAGTATGGCATCTTCACATGGTGGCGTAGTTTACTACGTCGTTACGGTTCCGAAGGAACAGCAATGGTACGTTTTAATAATAAAGGTTGGCTGTGGCTTGGTTTTCATTTCATTTGTCTCGCAGCCATCCCTTACCAGCACATTACGTAGTTCTCTCTCTTAAGCATTTTGGAATTATTCATATATGCTGATATTAGCAATTCACACGGCTTGTTTTTGATTTACTCGCATATTTGTTATTTAAATCAGAAAATTCAAATTTTTAACCATTTACAAAATTGTAACATACATTACATTTTCAATTGAAAACTTGTCAAGTTTTAGAGGACTTTTCTCCAGTGTACACGAATAAAATTAAATAAATACGTTCTTGTTAGATATGGATGATGTTAAAACATGTAGGCTAATTAAAAAATATTGGGCTTACTACCATGATATTTTATAACACAAGAATCTTAAAATCCTCATCTTTTTATGAACACATTGGAGAAAAGTTCCTAAAGTCCTTATGATTGTTTGGGCCTAGCTCAAGCCATAGTGACTCTGTATCTGTTTTCTGATATGTTAGCACTTGGGTTATCTTGACAATATTATACTTGACTACACAGTACAGTGTACCGAATTTAGGTCGTAAGTAGGTAGGCAACACATTTTGCATATCATGGATATCTTTGTAATTGCAGAAAATTCAAAATTCATTTTTACAAGAATGTTTTTATGTATTTAGTAATTATCTAACCTCACATTACCTGTAATGACATATCTTGTATAAGTTTGATCTTTAAGAAACTGCAGTCGACAGTTTTCTCTGAATGTTCCGATATTAATTTCTACAAGTTTACATCTACTGATTCTTCATCATGATTAATTTTCATTATTTTTGTTTTCAGTACGGACAGCGGTTGGGACAATCCATTTCGACCAGGCGGCGACTTGAGTCGCGAAGCGGACGAAATAGTAGAATTAATAAAAGGAGGCAAACCAATCACCCCAACATCGGGAAGTGCCCCATCCCCTACGCCTTTGATAGATCAGACTGATAATAATATGACGTACGCCAATAATACGGCGCACCAACCAATCACCGAATCACCCAAAAAGGCGACACAACTGAACGCAACACCGCAAAGTGCAAACGGAAACGTGAAAAACGACAAGGCTGCCTCGCCAGGTGCGGTCGATGTACAAAGGGGGACTTTGGTACCTGCAGGAGATGCATCTCAAGTCGAACATGTTGTCATAAAAAAGAAACCAAAGTGCAAGTGTTGTGTGATACAATAAACTAGATTATTATTATTATATATATTATACACACATATATATATATGGTGAAGAAGAAAAAAAAACAAAAAGCCTCTTTTTAGTCAATAGACATTTGTTAATGTTATATATTTTATAAGAATGATTCATATGATGAGAAGCTTTTACACCACCAGCCACACAAATACTGTCTATCACACGACCAATTTCCTTTTTATTTCGGCTTCTCTGTTGGGGCATAAATTCGTAAAACGTAGATGCTTTTCTGATTTTTCTGGCATTATGCAACCATTCCTTGACTTAGAATATCTCGAATGAATTTGGGTAAATGTAAATTATCTTGTTTGCGCAACCAGATACTTATGATCACTTTACCGATTTGTCTCTTCTAAAATTCATGAATAAAATAGGTACAGCTTGATCTGCATCGTGCGCATTGCTTGAGCTGCTGATAGCAAGCAAACTGAATGTATAAATGTGAACAAATGCTTGCACTCTAGTAGAAACTTCTAATTACAATAAGCTTCCAACGACAAGTAGTGTATGTACATGGGTATCTGGATGCACTTTTAAAACTAGAATTAAGGTTAGAATAGAGAACTTTAACGTTTTATATTCTATTAGATTAACTCAAGGAATGGATGGTAATAATGATTAGAATTCATCACACTAATTTATAAATAATGAAAGTTGTATATTATAACCTCACTTTGTTTTAAATAAGAATGACAATTCTTATTTAATTCAATTTTTATGTAAGCTAATTATTATTTCAACTAAAGATCATAAAATGAGAATGATATTTAGTTAGATAATGATAATGAATAAAAGTACAATTTTATAAGTGAAAAATCAAAACTCACGTAGCGAAATTATTAAAAATGAATTAATTAATTAAAAGAGCCCCAATCTCATTTTTTCTATTGTAGTTACCTTGTAATTATTTCCAACTTGTACTACTAAACTAATCCAGAAGCAATACAATTTCATTCGTGCTAGTAGAAGAAAAATAAAGAACTGAATGATTATATTATTCTATTTTTGTTATATTTTATGTAAAATATTGTAGTTAAACATAAGTTCTAACTATTATTATCATTGTTATTAATCTTTCTTCATTTTTAATAGAAATAGTAGTAGTAACAAATAGGTCACTATTTCAGCAACTGGATTGCTAGGACGTGGCAACACCAAAATTGGTCCCAATCCAAAAATCTGCTTTTATTATTTTTTTTTTAAACATTACAGTAATAATAAGTCAACTTTTTATTGCTGTGACAAAAAAAAATTGACTTATTATGTTATTAGTATAATAATTAGTTTTTCATGTGATGTAAGTGATAATTTGACAGCATTTATTGCGTTTCTTGTGATTATTTAAAGAAATTATTGATTTTTATTTTCTAGAATTATACAGAGTATTCAGTATTTTGAGCAATCTTAACGAGAATTACTCACGAGTTGGAAATTCCAATTAAAGGAAAAGCTAATACATTACTGGATGCTCTGCAGAAAATTTGTATATTAGTAAACATAATAGTTATTATGTTCAATCTGATTTTTCTTCTTTTTTTTTCTCTAATGTTAAGGAACACAGAAGAAAAGAATGTTTCTGTATGTGTGTGTGTGTGTTAACACATTGATTTTCGGGTATAACGTGGTACATTTTAGATTTTCTAGAGCATGCGTTTTTTTAGTTTTTATTATATACTATTTACACAGTTATTATATACATACAATATAATATATATAAATATAAATAATGTGTATATGTTTTTAATAATATTTAAATATTTCATGTTTTATACTACTAATAATGTGAGTCCTAGATATTGTTGTTGATTAATATTATTTTTTTTCTTTTTTATTTTATTTTATTTTTATCTCGTGTGTATATGTGTATGTTTGTATGTCTCTCAGCGTGTTTGTGTGTCTGATGTGCAAAAGTTGTGAATCAAATAAACAAAGAAATGACTCGACGAGTTACGTAATTATTTTGGTAATGATATATACTATGTAATTATTACATATACCTAATGAGATGAAAAGCGCAAAACAAAGAAACCAGTGAAAATATTAAAAACTGGGAGACAAGCTAGAGTTTAACTAGTGACAAATTTAAAAGTACCATGAAAAACACAAAAAAAAGAATTGTAAAGGAAGATATTAAAAAAAAGGGTGGAGAGAGAGATTAATAATTATATATTTAATATTTTAGATAATAAGTATATAACGTCCTTCTTTTTGTTTGTAATATGTGTATGTAATACAAAAACAAGCAGCTTTTTATGCTTTAAGAGGTGTATAATAAAAACAACAAAAGATATTGTACATTCTTGAACTGCTAACTTACTCTATAGGCACTGTTTTCACTGTTAATTTTTAAATTTTTATTTAATCATTATTTTGTTTTTCTCTTTTATTTTTTTGTCATTTTAGATATATTTTTCTGTGTATTATATTGTAAAAAAAATTACCTAATTTATACATCAAGCCTGCATTGCATTAAATCATTTATAATGTATTAACGAGTTTTTATTGCAATGTACTTACCTATACATAAAATAGTAATAATCGTTTGGATTCGTCTCTTTGAAGCTTGAAAAGGTAAACAATAAGCGAAACACTTAAAAGAGTTAGTCTCCAGTTTGTAAGGTTATTCACTATTGACAACTACACTAATAAATTAATTTTGCTGTAATAAGAGACTCAAAGCAAATATACGCAAGTATAGCTAAATTCATTATGATAAAAATCACCAACTTTTTCTTATAAGTGTTGAAACACTAAACTCAAAGCAGAAGATATTAAAAAACTACCTCTTTGCATTTCTGTTGCCCTAATGAGAAATTACTAGAACTCCTTTCAGTTTTCAAGCAGATTTTCGTATTCAAAAGGTTTTTCACCACTGTGAATAGGTTGCAACTCGAAATTTTTTTAAAATTTCAAACTAGATTTGCTATTAGAATCACAGGAATGCAAGAGGGTTACATTTAGTTGTTGTCAAATGTGTGCTTATCTTAGAACAGTGACAAATTCGATTAAATAGTTCTCTCCTTTTTCTCCAAAAACCATCTCTTCACGTTTCTGTTATCCTAATGAGAAATTACTAGAAATCCTTTTAGTTTTCAAGCAGATTTCCGTATTCAAAAGGTTTTTCGCCACTGTGAACAGGTTGTCGCTCGAAATTTTTCTAAAATTTCAAACCAGATTTGCTATCAGGATCACAGGAACGCAAGAGGGTTACATTTAGTCGTTGTCAAATGTGTTGATTATCTTAGAAAAGTGACAAATTCGATTAAATAGTTCTCTCCTTTTTCTCCAAAAACCATCTCTTCACGTTTCTGTTATCCTAATGAGAAATTACTAGAAATCCTTTTAGTTTTCAAGCAGATTTCCGTATTCAAAAGGTTTTTCGCCACTGTGAACAGGTTGTCGCTCGAAATTTTTCTAAAATTTCAAACCAGATTTGCTATCAGGATCACAGGAACTCAAGAAGATTACATTTAGTTGTCAAATGTGTTGATTATCCTAGAAAAGTGACAAATTCGATGAAATTCTCTCCCTTTTCTCCAAAACTCATTTCTTTGCATTTCTGTTATCCTAATAAGAAATTACTAGAACTCCTTTCAGTTTTCAAGCAGATTTCCGTATTCAAAAGGTTTTTCACCACTGTGAACGTTGCCGCTCGAAATTTTTCTAAAATTTCAAACCAGATTTGCTATTAGGATCACAGGAATGCAAAAGGGTTACATTTAATTGTTGTCAAATGTGTTGATTATCTAAGAAAAGTAACAAACTCGATTAAATAGTTCTCTCCTTTTTCTCCAAAAACCATCTCTTCACGTTTCTGTTATCCTAATGAGAAATTACTAGAAATCCTTTTAGTTTTCAAGCAATTTCCGTATTAAAAAGGTTTTTCACCACTGTGAATAGGTTGTAGCTCGAAATTTTTCTAAAATTTCAAACCAGATTTGCTATCAGGATCACAGGAACGCAAGAAGGTTATATAAGATGGCGTTTTTTGGGATACCAACCCCTAGACACAACTGAAGCTAATGGATGGGGCTTCTCACTATTGCAAACCATCTCGATTAAATACCATATATAACGGCGGTATAATACGTCAAAGGTATATCATATGGATTTTTTTCAAATAACTCGACTGAAAAACAATTGAACTGCACCTATAGGAAAGCCTATTCTTTTGCCTGCACAACAAAAAAAGTCCCATGTTTGTAGGGCTTTTCGTTTGAGATGCAGCACAAAACGCTCCATTTTTGGTTTTCAGCGCGGTGGAGGGAGAAAAACAAAAGCGGATCAAATCGTTTTTGGGCCCAGCTGCTGAGAAGGGTCTCCTTCCCTTCTCACTCTACGAATTTCTTTTCGTTCAAAATGGAAATCTCCCTAGCGCCGCCCTTGGTAGTGGGAGAATTTCGTTCACAGGGCCATAATGGCAACTGATGTCCCAAAAGGTGTCTTGATATCTCTCAAAAGCGTCAACCGCCCCCACACGCCTAACGAACCAAACTCGACTTTGGTTAGCTCAGAACAATGGTGGGGATATTTCAGAAACAGCGTCCCTGCTCAAACTTCTCAAATCCGTGGTTTTCAAGATCTAGAAAACGAGTACGTCGAAAAAACGCCACTGTTGGCCCTTTGACCGGCTTCGTTCTCCATTTCTATGGGGTAATGTATCAAACACAATAGGTCCGGTTTGAAGGGGAGCAATGATCGTGTAAGTTGTAATTATTTTGAACTCAAAAGATGCCTTTTATTGATGTCAATGTCAACAAGCTGCTTTCGTTTCTCTTAACTCTATTAAAATCAACTTCTTCAAACTTTATATAGGAATGATCTATAACCCTAAAAAGCACAAAACATAAGCTTAATACTGTTTGGCTCTGAGGTCCAGAATTATATAAAGAAAAATGTCAAGTTGCAAGCTATTTACTGTGGTGAAAAATCTTTGGATTTTTATGTGACAAATTTGATAAGACAATCAGATTATGTTTTATGTTTCTATTACAGTTACAGAATTTAAGACATTCCACATTGATGATATCTCAGCAAGTACTTACCTTGTAAGTAAAAATACGATGTTTACAGTTTATAGGCTTGTGTTGACAGCTTCGCAAACAGATAGAAAAAATTTCGTTGGTGGAAGACAGAAATGAATTTTTAGAAAGAGAATTTATTGATTTTTATTTTACAATGGAAATTTTTCAACATTGGAGTTAATAGAACAATTGACCAGGTCTCAATAAAAATATAAAGAGATCATATAAAGAAAAATCTTAGATTCTAATTTCACCAACTAAACAAGTCTCGGCGAAGCATCTTAGGAAAATATCTGATAGCTAAGCGGTACGTAAATGATAACGAATTAAAACACAATTTGAACTTTTTAATGGTATATGTAATATTTAAGCTTTTTAATAAAAACAAATATATATTTTACACAAAAAAAGGACTTAAAAACTTCAAACTTTAATATTTTATAATCGCTTTCCTTTTTAATTAATTATTTATATCTTATAATGGATATTTACAACAATGTAAATAAATTGGACTTTCACATTACTTGTTCTATAAATAAGAACTATATTATTACTTTAACTATGAAAAATAATTGTTATGTAAATATATAATTATTGTTATATTATTATCGTTATAAATGTCTAAACTAGAAGTGAATAGATTGATAAATTACACACTGAGAGACTACGATATAATCACTATATAAATTCAAATTAATTGGATTCTTCTTTTTTCCTTATTTATCAATAATAAATCACATAAACGTAACGATACTATTCATCGGATCACATCCTACAATCAAATAATTACAAATATAATTATAAACAGAACGAAACAACATTAAATACAACCATATTTGTAATGAAACTAAAAATTCCAAAATTTTGTATATTTATGTATTGTTACATTATAATTGTATTAAATTGTATGCAAGTATTATGCTATTAGAAGTTCATAACCTCACTTTCTTAGAAATGCTTCGAACATTTTAATAAACCTATAATCACCTTCCTATTAATAATTTGCAATATTATGCATACACTTTAAAACAATTTGTAAATTTCTATCCGTAACCTTAAAAAGTAAAAGCGGACAACTAACCGCAAAAATAATTTTATCGGTTTAAAAACTAGAATCTTTATTTAACAATAATGATATGTTTTCGAAAATGCAACCCTTCCAGAAGCTTACTTACCTTTCAAGTTTAAATTTAACTGATCAGTAACGAAATTGCAATTAGTTGCCTGCTATTACTTTCTACCAGTATTATTACTATTCTTTCTTTATGTAATTCTTAATGAAATTAATCTATTTCAACGAGATGATGCTAGGACAGCAAATATAGCATATTCCAAATCTATCAATTGTCAATGTCGAAATTAACATAGAAAACTCGCTGCGTATAAATAAATGTTAACTACTACGGTCAACTACTATAAAAGATAAATATTAGGTTATACCTACATGTTTGATATTAAATAAACTTGAAAATATCACTAAACAACACATTAATTAATCATATTATATTACAATATTATTATACCTACTATAGAAGTCAATATTTACACAAATTATGCTTTTTGATGATAATTTAAATTATTCTTTGAATAATGTTAGGTTATGCAAACAAATGTCATTTTTATTTAAACAAAAACCTATCAAAAAATAAAATTTTATTTTTTATTATAACCAACAAAATCAGATTTAAAATTTTGCAATTTCTTTATATTTCTTATCAGTTTCTCTGTGAAAACAAAGATATGAATAAGTAGTGGAATTATTAAGATGGCACTACACTTAAATATTCAATGATAAATTCAAAATTGTAACTTCAAAAGTGATCTAACCTCAAATTGTGACAACCTAAAATTCTAATCTTGTCGCTTTCTTGAAATAAATTAATTTCATCCTATAAATAACTGTCCTAACACCATTATTATTTGATTACTTTAAAAAACAGAAATTGCCACTTCTTTCAATCTCACCTTTCCTAATCAGTAATTTTATTAAACAGAAAATGACTGCGAAAAAGCTAAACGATAAAAAAATGTATATTAATACTTTCAAAGATCAAAATTACAAGTGAATAAATACACAGAAAAGGTGAAGGCACATAAATTGTCCATTTAATTAATACACGTTACTGTTTATTCAATAATTATGGTAGTGTTGTTTGTTTTTTAGACAGTTTTTTGTACATTTTCGAAGTAAAACAAGTTTAAACATTCATCACTGCAAGTTATTTAACGCATGTCAACTATAACAACTAACCTTACATTTTCAGATGTTTTATTATGTGTATATTATATGCGTGAATTCATTCCGATTTCCAGAAATTGAAAAGTTAAATTAGAAAATTATATTTAAGTAAAAGTAATTTGCACCATCTCCAATTTAATAACCTAAAAAATCATTTTGTTAGCAAATTTACTTACTTAATCGTTAAAACGACGATTGACTAGGTTAACAAAACTAAACCATATCCAAAACATAATAAACAATCTATTTTCTTCCTTTTATACACTACCATAGTCTATTCACTATCTACCTTGTTATATTTATTTATACACACAATATGGCATCACAGCTATTGATGCGTGTTTTTCTACCTTGATGGCCTTTATTTAAGGGCCACAAACCTCTTTCTTCTTTAGTTCATCATTGAAAAAAACGAAACACAACAAAAACAGTAAATTAGAAGGCTAGGAAGAAGGGGGTTTGCAATCTTTAAATAAATACATAATACAATGGCCTTCCGATTTATTCTAATCATAATTTAATTTTATAATAATTTAATAATACGAAAATAGTCACAGTACTGCTGCTATCCTACTTATATATATAGAAATATATTATAGATATATGTATATAATAACAAAGAGAAAGAAAAAGAATTAAAATAGAATCGTATCACTTACATACACATAACGCCTTCACGTATTTGTAATGCGAAAGACTGGTCCTATACGTAGGAAAACTCTTCTTAATATGGATCGAAGTTCTGCTTTCATATCGAAACAGACGATTTCGCACAATAACGGGTAGTAACATGATATATGGGCAGCAAACTGAAAGATAAATAACAATCTTAAAATGCACAAACTTGAGTTTATTTAAAAGCAAAAATGAAATGACCAGGCAAGTTCATGCAGTTTTGTACAACACTGTAAGAGTTCAGTTAAAAATAGGAAATTAACTTCAGTTGGGTGCTGTTAAATAAAGTTAGGTTAAGTTAGATGCAGTTAAATTGAGTTAGGTTAGACAAAATTGGATAAAGTTAGGTTAGTTTCTAATAAATGCAAAATCAATCAGGTTATGTCAGGTCAAGATTGCTTTACTTAGGTTATTTCAGGCTAAAATAAGGTTATGTTGGCTAAAATTGCCTTTTTTTGTTCTATTTTAGATTAAATGTGAGGTTATGTTAACAAGATTGTCTCTATTTGGCGAGTTTCGAAATAATGTGATTATGTTGGGTTAAACACAATCTGTCATGTAAAAATTGCACATTACAATTAAATGACCAAAATAAACTAAAATGAAACTATTTATGATCTGCTCTATACAAGAGCTAACGGCTGAATTCTCAAACTCTTACTGAGTGATAGTTTTTTTGGATAATTTTCCTAGCCCCACGTTGGACGCCAAAATTATGTGCGATGGGCTGATTTACCATGACAGTATGTGCTTCTACTTGCTTCAAACATTCAGAGTATTAACTAAAACCCTTCCAGAACTCCCCTCAAAAAAAAAAACAAAGAACTAGTAATCGATAGATTTACCGATCTTTTTCTATAACCTCAAATGGCATCATCAAATTACTGGCCGGGTGGCAACCCTATTCGTACACGACTCATTTGTCTTCTATAAGAATGGATCTAATGTAGCAAATAGGTAGATAGGCAGATAAAACAAGGTGATGCGTGTTGCTTTTAATGTCAGTTTCAGTTGTTTTATTCGCCTGTGACAAGTTGCCTCATTTGCACATTCTTGAACTGGCCCTGCCTTAGATGATTCATGGCACTACATTGATCATACAAAAATTGCACATCAAATTTACGGATTTATGGATATTGGTTTTCATAATGTTAACTGAATATTTGAGAAGTCTGAGGAAAACGGTAGAAATCTACTTGGAACACTCGTGGACACAAAATACCAATAGTTAGAAATTACGAATTACGCCATGTCATTCGAAAAGCGGGGAGAATCTTTAGATTAGAGCTAGGGCTGTGCATAATAATCGATTAATCGAAAGTTCGATTATCATTTTAAAAACCCGATTAATCAATTACTTCGATTGTTTCGATCGTTTCCATTATTTCAATTACTTTGGTTCTTTCAATTGTTTCAATTACTCCGGATATTTCCATCGTTTCACTAATTTTGGTTATTTAAATTCTTTCGATTACTTCAATTGTCTCGATTCCCTCAATTCTTTTTGATTATTTCAATTACTTTGATTCTTTCGATTGTTTTGATTACTTTATCTCGATTCTTTCGATTATTTCGGTTCTTTCGATTGTTTCTGTTCTTTCCATTACTTCAATTGATTCGATAGTTTCGATTGTCTTAATTCTTTCCATTGTTTCAACTGTTTCGATTACTTCGATTCTTTCGATTATTCCGATTATTTTGGTTCTTTCGACTCATTCGATTATTTCAGTCCTTTCCACTGTTTCGATTACTTCGATTATTTCGGTTCTTTCTTTATTCCGATTTTTTCCGATTATTTCGGTTCTTTCTACTGGTTCGATTACTCGACTGTTTCGATTACTTCGATTTTTTAGATTATTTCAGTTCTTTCCACTGTTTTGATTACTTCGATTATTCCGAATTTTTCGATTATTTCCGTTCTTTCGAATGTTTTGATTACTCGACTATTCCAATTACTTCGATTATTCCGATTTTTTCGATTGTTTCGGTTCTTTCGACTATTTCGTTTACTCGACTGCTTCGATTACTTCGATTTTTTGGCTCTTTCGACTCTTTCGATTATTTCGGTTCTTTCTACTGGTTCGATTACTCGACTGTTTCGATTACTTCGATTTTTTTGATTATTTCAGTTCTTTCCACTGTTTTGATTACTTCGATTATTCCGAATTTTTCGATTGTTTCGGTTCTTTCGACTGTTTCGATTATTTCCGTTCTTTCGAATATTTTGATTACTCGACTATTTCGATTACTTCGATTTTTTCGATTATTCCGATTACTTCAATTGTTTAGGTTATTTCCATTCTTTCAATTATTTCGATTCTTTGGATTGTTTCGGTTTTTTAGATTGTTTCGATTACTTCGATTGCCCGATTATTGGATTAATCGAATAATCGATTAATAGAAACAATTGATTATTGAAATTCATAATCGCCCAGCGCTGGGGTATTTAGCGCCTATGGCAGAATTTCTTAGGATAGCTTCTTGTGGTATAGAGTGCACGGTTAAGGCCCATGCGTCGAACCTGTCAAGCTTATCGAGTAGGTCGGGCTTTTTGCGTTATTATTTTTGATCCAAAGCAGACGATTTTCGCACCGTACGTTTTCATACTGACTCGGACAGGCGTAACTTTCATATCAATCCGGTCAAGCATTATTTTCATACCGAACCGAAGAGTATTTTCGTACTGCATCGTGGACGGGCCAGGTCTCAGCTTAAAGATCTATCAGACTTTTCTGGACGACGTCAGGTCAATCGGGCCGTTTATTCCTGTCGGTCCCCTCGGGCCACGCCTGAAAATTTCGGCTTGCGACGGGTTCTGGTGAACGGTGCGTTTAATGCCAGTTTCGGTCGTCTTATTGCCTCATTTGCACGCCCTTGCGTGGGCATTGTATCTGTCATATTATCAGTTCAGACAGAGAGTAGAGAAAGATACAGCAGGTACATGTATAGAGGGAGATTATCGTAGTAGCATACCGGCGCGGCGGGTTCAAGTTATCATTAGTTATTAAGATTATTTTTAAACTACAGCCAAGTCACGTTAAAATTGGCAGGCAGGTAGCGAGTAAAGCCAATACTATACACAAAATAGAAAAACTGCAATGGAGATCACACTTTGAATGCAAGCAAACCAGAACAGATGATGGAAAATCCTGATCATTGGTGATTAAAATTGAAGTGATCACTACTACTGAATAATGAAATATCCAGTCAAAGTAAGTGAGGTTAGATTTGAAAACATGCAAATATAATTAAAGATTCAAAAAACCACACAAACTTTCGAGGTTTTGACATTTATACTTACCCTATCGTCAGGCATCTTCAATATACGAGTAAGTACAAGTAACAAAAGAGACGTCCACGCATCCCTGTGAGCTTCACTTTGTAACTGTAGAAAATATTCTAAAGCTTCTTGACATACAGAAATTAGTCGCGTCTGTATTAAAGGCCAGTGCGCCGTTCGACTATCGTCACTATACATCTTAAACAATATCCTTAACAAACAAGCTAAACTCTGCGTCTCTTGCTTTAATAAATTCGGTTTAATGGTTCCTCTATAACCAGCCTTCCATAACAAGTTTCTCTGTTCGTGATCCATATTGAAAGCTTTTGCGAATCGATGTGATTGCAATAAACACTCTGTTAACTGTATCAGATGCCTCGTACTGAGCAATCTATACATTCCCTGTTCTTCACGTTGGCATTCCGTTAAAGTTACACTACCAGTCATATCGGCGGCAGCTAAAGCTAAAGTTTCCGCGTCTTCCTTCCGCGACGTTGCCGGGTAAAACACAATATTATCGATCGTTTGAATAAGTTCTAATTGAACAGCACTTTTAATCATTAAACCATTAAACAACGCTGCTGTATCGGAACTGGGTTCGTGTAGGCTGCTTCTTTTGAGAATTCCATGCCGAATGCCAACGTCGCCGTTTTGTTCGATTACCGCTGTCGTTTGGAACGATTCGGGCTTCCACGTTAACAAAACTGAGGGTAAGGTCGAATTAAAAATATCTAATATACATTGACACGTTTTATCCCAAGTAACATCATCAAACTTGTGGCCGTTAGAATTAACTAAATTTTCTAAACAATTTGTACCAGAACGGGCCAGTTGTTCGTTGTCTTGTTGTACACACCAATGGAGTTGAGAATATAATTCTTCCAATAATAGTGGTCCCAAAATATCGAAATATTGTGTGAATACATCAACGATTGCGTATAACGCATGATTGCATGTAGTGGTCATCCATTCGGCTTTTTCCGTATACTGTTCGGGTAATTTCATATTGTCGAATATTCTAAAGAGAATCTTGAACAAGTCTTTCCACCAATGTGGACTGAACGAGTCTCCGTAAGTCTTAACTATTTCAAATAAAACTGTAAGGGCACGCGTCCGTACATCCAACTTGCATCGATTTACTACGCACGATAACGAGAATAGTAATGGAAACCATCCCCTCACCCACACACGATCTTCTTCTGCTACAGCTACGTCATTTTCCATACCTGAAAGGTAAGTTTTTATTTTGTAATTATTACTTCGATCATTTCTACGTGAAACTTACCTGCATGTTCAGCAAAGAGATGAGGCGCAGCATACACACTTAAAGCACAGGTCCGTACTAATCTGATAGCTTCCATACTTAAATCAGGAAATCGCGCGTTACAAGCAAATTCTGAAAGACACTTAACAGCATCTTGAAAGGAATCAATCATGGCCGTGAAATGTTTCTCGTAAAGTTCGATAATTATCTTTCCTGTCGTTTGGAATGCAAGCTCGACAATCGCCTCTTCTTGATCACCAGCGGCTAGATGAAAAACGGAAAAGATATTTTTCCATCCTGACTTGATATTATTAGCCTGTGAATTGACCATCTGAGCTATACATCTCACAACCATATCTCTTATAGTTGGCGAAACGTTCTTTTTCATTATGTGTTCGAAAGGTCGTAAGAAATCTTTCTGGAAACGGAAATTGGAGAATTCTCCTTTTTCGATAAATTTCATCGACAACTGACGCAAACTGTCGACGGCGAAAAATGATATATCCTCGTTGGGATTGCAACCGACTGTATTGAAATGTTCTCCCAAAACCTGCCAAATTCGCGACCATTGCAAACGGATTCTGCCCATGTTGTAATAGGAGATTTCGACGATTTTTTGCAACGAAAACATTCTGGGATGTCCTGGATACGCCAATTCGTCCAAGGATACCTAGAAAAATTAATAATTATGGTTTTATCCAATTTCGTGCCCCACGTTACGGGCGCCAAAATCGCATATAATATTACCTGACAAAGTGCTTTAACGAAATCAACGATAGCATCTCCATCTAAACGTGTAGAACCAGTAAATATGCGATCGACAGCCACGACTACGCTCTGAGAACTAGTCTGTCCAATATGCTCTTTGGAACTAGGATCTGGCGGTTTGTGTCCGGGTCCCGATAAGAATTGAGGTCTAACACCGGTTCCAATAAGCTGTGCCAATTCTAATTGTGAAATGCATTTCAGAATATCCAGCCAGCTGTTACCCAAATAATTTCCATCCGTATGAGCAACCGTAATTAAAGTTTTAATGGTATCGATATTTTTAGCTTTCATATCCATAATGGGAGAATTCGCTGTGAGAAGCGTGAAGCGTGCTAATGCTTGAACATAAGCATCTCTTTCGAGGCTCATGTGGAAAATGCAAGCAATTCTTATAGCGCAACGGATTCCATCTAGACATAAGGAAGCAACTTCTGGATCATCACAATCTTGTAACCCTACACTGAAAGCGGCCAAAAAGGGAGTCCACGCCATTTTAAACATGGGCCGCACGTGTTCCAAATGTTTCGCTGTAGTGAAAGGCGCTTGAACGTGCGAAACCGATTCCATTAAATTCTTAGCGGCGGTGGAAATGACTTCCATTTCCATATTCCAAAGGAACTTCCTTCGCTTTTCGCTGTTAATCTGCTGCTTACCAGGTTTGGTCACGACAGATTTCATTTTAATCTCGTGCCCGGCGATCTCGTCGTAAATTTGCGAGAGGTACTCTTCGGGTACGTCTTTGCTGTCCGTGTTGCCGCGATTTAATTTGATGTATTGTTCTTTGGTCATTTTGTTTTTAACTTGTGGGGAATGTAGGTCTGTCGTAAGCATTATGATGGAGAATCCCAAAACGTAGGCTGTATCGGCACTTGCGAATAAGCCGTTATTCGGATTGCATTCGCAGTAACGGCTGGCAAATTTTTCCATTAACCTGAAAAAAAAACGACATGTATGCATCAATGATGTTTGCTTAGTTAGTTAGGGTAGTTTAAGTTGGCTAGGATTTAGGATAGGTTAAGCTTTATTTGTGGTGTTTTCGTTCTGATAAATTAATCGAAGAACTTCTGTATATTATAACCTCGCTTAATTATAGATAATCAATTAATAGTTTCTTAAGTTTTATCCTTTCGATCAAACTTGAATAAGACAGCAAGGAAACAAACCGAATACCATTATTGGATACAGAAATATAGAATCGGTAAGAGTGAATGACCTTTTCTATCCAGATGATGTGATACTAATAGCTGACTCCAAAATAAAGATGCAAAAACTCATAAACCTATGGACAGAAGAGATAAAAAGCATGAAAATGGAAATTAACACAGAAAAAACAAAAGTGATGATCATCAACAAAAAAGAAACAACAGAACAAGACAAAAACCGAATAAATTGTAAGGGAAGAGTCTTAGAAGAAGTAACGACATACGAATATTTGGGTAGTGTAATAACAAACGGTGGAAAATTGGACGCAGAAATAACGAATAGAGGACATAAATCAACAAAAATTAGCTAAGCACTAAACAAGACAATCCTGGGACATAAAGAAATAGGAATGGAAGTGAAGATGAAGGTTCATAACGCAGTCACAATGCCAGTGAAAACTAGACAGAAACAAAAAACAGACGACAAAAATAAATGCTATAGAGATGAAACACCTTAGGACAATAGCAAGGAAGAGCAAATGGGACAGAGTTAGAAAATAAGAAGAATTGTAAACCACGAACCAATAGAGGAAAAGATCAGGAAGAAACAACTGAGCTGGTATGACTATGAACATATGGTGAGAATGATTCAAGGCAGACTGACAAAGGTGTTGGAAATGGGAGTATCAAAAAGGAAGACCTAGAAGAAAATAGTTAGATCAAATAGAAGAATATGGAAGAGATTATGGCAAGAAACAGGAAAACGTGGAAAAAATGGATTACAGAGGAACCCGAATTCCACTCCGACGCCTGAAAGGGCTTTAAGGAACAGAAGAAGAAATTACACAGTAGACAATTGAATAAAGTCAAAATTCAACAGAATTTACCTTTCTGAAATCAGCAGTCGATAGGAAATAATAATCAATCAAGATGTACAGGGTGTTCAATTTAAAATTAAAGAGTCGGTGCCATTTCCGGCGAAACCGGAAGTTGAGTAAATGGACAGATAATAGAATTTAGTAGCTGAGTTTGTCCTAATCATTTATTGTAGTATGCATGTTTTTCGTATCTCTTCACATGACCAAGGTATCCTTTTGGCAG
>VTPC01090254.1:284320-326445 GCA_011009095.1 Ignelater luminosus | reverse complement strand
CACACCGTTTTTGTTACACCCTGTATATTTACCTCAGTATAATTTTTGATCTTGATGTATTCTTTGTTGAGATAGCTATATTAGGTGTTAAACATTAATCATTTTTATTTTTCTGAAAAAAAATGAGGTTTTTTCCGGCTTCAAGTTTACTCTCAGTCGAGCCTGGAAATTGGGCCCGTGCAGGGCTCTACATGCACTTCATTAAGTAACGGTAAGAAATTTTCAAGTTCTTTCAGCTATCGTCAAGTTGTCTTCATGTTTTTTGGTCATTGTCATTGTTTATGCTGTTTTATAAATTATAAATTTGGCGCTCTTCAAGATGTTCTTGCTTGCTAATAAACTTTGTTGGCTTCTGGTATCTTCTTTTATTTCGTTTTTTCTGCTTCCGTCATTCGCTATTGTAACTTCCAAATACTTAAATTTATCAACCTCCTCAAATGTGTAGTTCCCTATCCCTATTCCTTTGTTGCTTAGTTCTTTACCGATTTGTCTTGTTTATATTTAATTTTAAACCTATTTTTTTTGCCTTCATTCACTATCTCTTTTAGCAAATCATTCATTATTTTTCTTCTTTTGGATACTATTACAGAGAGAGACACTCAAATATTTCCGGAAGCCACGTGACCACGAAATTTACTGTTGGTTAGGCAACACATCTTGCACTATTGGCAGCTTTGTTGTAATAAACATAATAATGTAGTTTTCCAGTGGCGTAGTATTGAATATATGATGAAACTGCTTAAAAACTAAAATTTCTTATTTCACTTTGAATGCGTTAAATCAGACTCGCCTCGATTAACTCACAAAAGACAGATTTAGTCTTCAACTGTAAAACACGCAAAACAAAGAGACAACAAGAAATCACAGAACGTACGTATGCCGATGTAATTTTAGGTTAGAAATGTACTCGTGAGGGCGTTACTCCGTAGTGTGGCCAACGTTGAAAAATATAATTTCGCGTCACTTTTAAATTAGTGGTCACGTGGCTTCTGAAGATATTTGATGCCCCAGTACTAAGTCATCAGTCCTTCCCTTGTTATTATCGTTCCCTTATTGACTTTTCTTGTAATATACTTGAGTGCTAGGTTGAATATTGTGGCTGACATTGCGTCACCTTGCCTTACTCCTTTATTTATTATAAATTCTTCTGTTTCGCCGTCACTTGTTATTCCACTGTCTTTAGATTCTTTCATTATCTTTGCTATAAGTCTCTGTACGTTTGCTGGTATTTCCATTTCTTTCATTGCAAGCTCAATTTTGCTTCTGTTTATAGAGTCAAAGGCTTGTTTGAAATTAATGAAGAGTAGCTCCATATCTATAATGTATTGCGTCTACTGTAAACTTCCATTTAGTGAATCCAAACTGATATTGACCTGTATTTTTTTTTTTTGGTTATTATTCTTGCGGTTGCCTTTCTTATGTATTGTTATTATTTGCCTTACCTTCCATTCGCTTGGTATATGTTCATCATTCCACACTTTCAATATCAGTGCATATATTTGTCTTTTCATTTTTTCATTTCCATATTTATCTTGGTTTTACCAGGTGTTTTTACGTTTTGGTTTTTATCTATGATTTATTTACTTCCTCTAGGGTTGGTTCATTGATTTTTATCTCATCTCTTTCTTCTTGCACGATTGTTTCTTCAATTATTTGTTCTTCATTTAGTAGTCTTTTTAAAATGATTCACCCACACCTCCTTGAGTTGTTCACTTTACTTTTCCTTCCTTATTCATCTCATTTTAGGTTTGTACGTTCTCTTTTGCTCTTCGATTTTTTGATAAAATTTTCCGAAATTATTTTTTCTGTCTTCAATCTCGATTTCTTCAATTTCTTTTTCTATCCATTCTCTTCTGCACATTCCCACCATTTTCTTACAGTCTCTACTTATCCTCTCATATTCTTCTTTGTTCTTATCCATCTTAATCTTGCTTCCACTTTTTTTTTAATTCACTTTTGCATCTGTCATTGTATTATTTCTTTATGTTTCTTTCCTTTTTTACTCAATACCTTTTCTGCTGCTTTGTTTATTGCTTCTTTTAATTTACCCCATCTTGTATCCATACCTTCTTCGTTTATTTGTTCTTCGACTAGTTTATCTGTCTTGTCTTATATTCTTCTTTTACGTTATCTTCACTGAGATTCCATATATTCCATATTTTTATTGTCTGTTTAATTTTTACATTTCTTTTTAGCTTTTTATCTGCACATGCTACATGATAGGTTCTTACATCCATTATCGATGATCGTCTTCTCTTTGTTATTAGCACATGATTTATTTGTGTTTGGTTTTTTTGGTCAGGTGTGATCCCCATGTTGCTTTATGTTCTTTTGGGTGCATAAATTTCGTACTACTTTTGATCATTTTCGTTTGTTTTATTATGAATTGTGTGTTTTCCTGCCACTTGTTTTATGTATCTCTTTTCCTATTAGTGCGTTGAAATCACCAACTAGTATTATCCCATCTTCTTTTGGAATTCTCATTTCTTCGCCTATTTTCTCGTAGAACTCTTCTTTTACTTCTGTTTCTGTGTTCTCAGTGAGAGTATATATATTTAGTATTGATAAGTTGTATGGCTTGGCTTGTATCCTTATATACATCATTCTACTATTAGTCTTGTTTCCATTATCGTTTCTCTTATTTTTCCGAATATAATAAATGCCACTCACTTTTGTCCACTTTTCTCTTCTCCTGAGTATATCATTGTGAAATTCTCTTTTTTTTTATTTCGTCTTTTCCTTGCCATCATTTTTCTTGTAAGGCTGCTATGTTAATTGCGCACCTTTTTAGTTCTGAACTTATTACTTAAGCTCTGTTATTTATTATCAACTTATTATATCTTATTTGTACCTTTTCTCATTCTTGTCTTGCATGCTTTAAATAGGGGATCAGCTTTTTTCTTTCGTTTTGTGTAGTCTTCTTCCATCCAAACCGTTGTGCCCTTTACGAAGATATCAAAACAGCATTTACTATCCCAATTTAATGTCTTCACCTGCGTCCGATGCCGTTGGAACCATCAAGTCAAACCTAGGAGGGCTCCTAGCTTAGAAACTACAGTGTTCATAAATGTTTCTTGTTCCAGAGGGCTGTGAGCTCATGCTTGCGGCTGCATTTGCCGCCTTTTGATAAACAGGATATGTATTAGAATGTTTGTCATTTCGCGCAATAGCAACTTTAATTTAACCGCTCCTGATTGTTTCCTTTGGGCTTATTTGAAAGAGCGAGCGTACGTCAATAAACCGGCAACTATCCTCCAACTGAAAACCAATATTCACAATGAATATAGAGAAGTATCTGAAGGAGGCAGCAAAGGAAGGGCATAGATCTTTGAGGTCATCAGTGGCAAGTACTTTTGATTTCAAACGTTAATGTTTAATATGTGGCCGAGGTAAAGAAACCTGTACATAAATGGCAAGAAATGTATGAAGTTCGTTCTCTATTACTTAAAGACACCCTGCTCTAAAAAAGAACTGTATGTGATGATGATACTGGTAAACAAGTTGCTAAGCGCATCAGCAGTGTCTTATGTTTGGTAGCAGCAGAAGCTTGCTATCATCAAGACTGCTGTGCTAAATTTGCTTCTAATCCGACATCAATCAAAAAAAAGAGAGCGCCCCATGATGAAAATTCTGACTCTGCATTTGTAGAACTTTGCAATTTCACTGATACTTCTGAAGAATGTCATTTTTCTTAAATGACTTGATGAAAAAAAAATTGATGAGCGCCTAGCAGATAATGTCTCGATGAATGAGAAAAACTTAAAAAAAGACTAACAAGGTATGGCGATGGAGTCGTCTTTGCTACAATGAATAAAAGGCCAGCGAATTTGAGAATTGTAAAAGCAGCATATAAAATCGTCCAAGAGGACATTCGAATGACACCTTACAAGACAACTGACTATCATGATATTACAAGCTTCATAGTAGGCTCAGAATTTATGATTCTTGAAATGTTGGAAACATTTGTTAGTGGCATCATTGGTGAAAAATGCAGACAACGATGAACCTTTGAGGGAGAAAAAATACTTACTTGCCATGCTATAATCTCATACCAGCATAGTCGGTTTTGTACATAGTCATTCAGGCAGCTAGCAATGGGCCTGAATTCTTCTATGGTAAAACCCAGAGAGGAAACCTGACATTGTAACGGTAGAATTAATGCTATTCGAATTTATTATTACATTAATTTGTCAATCTATTTAGCTGACAAAGTCAAAGTGAGGTTAACTTAAAGCTGTCAGTGTTAAGCAAGCTAATCAACTTCATAAAACATCAGAGATAACCCTTTCACCAGATTCAAATTTTTCTGAATGTAACAAAAGAAGCAAAGTGAAAGTCGACATGGTTCTCTTTTAAAAATTTCAATTTGGGTTTTGTCAAGATATAGTTACGGTCAACAGGCTAATGCACTTACTGTATTATATCTGCATTGGTTTTCTGGCAGTGACAATTCTAAATATCAAATGGGAAGCCACATCAAGATAACAAAAAAATGATAGAACTTCAGCATTTCTGCTACATCTACCAACAAATCTAAATTTCACAAGATTTTGTTCACATAACCTCATCTCAGTTACCAGATGGGTTTGCGTTAGAAGGATCGGTTGCAAACATAAACAACTCTGATTTTATGTTATAAAATAAAAAAAAACTTACTTACCTTAGAAATTATATTTTAAGTGACAAAATAAACACACCAAACAAACGTTTCTATTTTAAATAAAGCATTAACACCAAAACCAAAACACCAAGTACTAATTATTTCTGTTTACCTACCTATCAATCTTTTGAGCTTCTCCAGGCAATCGGAATCCCTCTAAGAAGTGCCTCAAAGCAGCCACAATATCCATATTAGTAAAACTCATGGTGTCTACATACGCGTACATAACCTCTTTACAAACTTCGTCGTTCTCTCCCAGAAAATCGCCAATAAAAGTTTTATCTAATCGTTCATCAGAATGAAGCCACTTCGCCACATCCAAGTAGTTACTACCAAGCAGTCCCTGTTCCTGTAAAAATGCAATGCCCCTTCTCGGCTTTCTATTGAACATATCAATTCCCGTCTCCCAAACCTGTAACAATTAAAATATTCAATTTTAACGCAACATTCAATATCGCTCTAAACTTGACCTCCTTCTGTTGTTTGAGCACTTCTAATTGTTCAGGTGAATCTAATACTTCTTTATTACCACCAGAGCTAGTGCTAGAATGTAAACTAGTACTAGAACCACCGTGCGATTTGAGAGATGCCGTGTCACTCTCCCTAGGTACTTGCTCGCCGACTGTCGATTGTAAATTAGGATTTACATATAGATCTTTGCTCCATTCCACCATACACTTTAAAATTGATACCAGACACTCGAGTCCTCTTATCCGCATGGATTTCTCTTGATTTGGTGAAGCGCCTAACTCTAAAGCATGACGACCTTGTGCAATTTTAGATAAATCATTCACTAAACGTTCAAATAGGTTTGCAGCAGATAAATCGCAATCGTAATTAACATAAATATCGACTACGCTCTGTGCGTCAGCGCAAATTCTTGTTAATGCCTGAATAACCATCCATTTATGTTCGAAAGACGAACTTGAGGTTTCCAGAATGTTTAAGAAGATTTCCTTAAAAAACACTTCGATTTGCATTTTAAGGTGCATTTTAAAATTAGATAGTAACGCTAAAAATATAGCTAATGACAGTTCGAAAACTTCAGGTATTGAACTCACTCCGTTCTTTGATAAAGCAACGCACAAATATTGTTTTATGGCTGTTATGAACATTTCATTAGATCGAAAGACTGGTCCAGCATTTTGAAGAATCGAAAGCAGCAAGTGTAAAGATAAAATCTTCGATCTTAATTCGTGCGATTTTGGATCTGGTGTACCATCTGGTAATGGTTTCATCGATAGTTTACAGAGGGCTCGGAACACTAAGAAGGCATCTTTTTGAAGGACATGGGTGAATTTAGCTGTTACTGCTGAATCGTGCTCGCTATGTGTATCTACACTTTCTTGGGAAGGAACTCTGTAAAAACAAAACAAAACAATAATATAATATTAATTTTGTAGTCTGTTTTTAGTAACTCAAACAAGTAGTTTCTTCAGATAATCTCAAAATTATTATTGAAAATCAGTTTCTTTTGATTTTGCCAGTGATTGATAATAATTTTTCATAATAACAAACAACTACAGCTATAATAATGACAAACCACTAAATTAACCTTCAAAATTAGTACTGTCACTTTGACAACAAAAAACAAGTGAATCGGTAACATTCATTTATTCATCAAAAATCATAATAAAAACTAACCTTCAAAAGTAATACTGTCACTTTGATAACCAAAATTTATCAATTACTCACCTTTTTAACGATTTAACACTGCCTTCAGATTCTGCAACCTCTTGATTATTATTTACTTTATGATTTTCTGCAACTGCAATGGCACCATCGATTAAACTATCTACAATTTCATTTACAACACATAAACTGGACGGTTCTCGAGTTTCATTTGGCTTATCACCAGTTTCCTCTTCATCTTTTAGTGATGCGACAGAACCACTTAGAGAAGTATCCTTAATGCTAACAGAATCATCTTTCTTTGAATCTTTCAACGATTTTTCAGATTTATCACTCGATACTGATATCGAAGATTTCAATTCACTTACCGTCCCTGTACTTCCATTAGCAACATGATTCTCTATACTTGCTTCAACTTCGTATGCTTGATTTTCCATCCGCATAAATATAACATTGAGCATTTGCGTAAGTGTTGCTCTCGCTGTCGTCTGATTAATAAGATTCTTACTTGCCAAGAATATATTGTAACAGGTGCGTACGGCCAATAAAACCGTGCCTTCGTGTACTTCGACATGCTGGCTTGTTACTACAGTTAATAATGCTTTAATTATTTGAAGCTGCACACCTACAACATCAATATGGTCTTAATTAAATTCAGAGAAAAACGCAATAACACAAATACCTTCATCAGTTTGAGGTCCTGTAAAGCAAGCACAAATTGTTTCTACAATCCTATCAATTAATAGCTTTCCAGGTGTTGTGGAATCGGGTACATTAGCAGTCAAATGTCCATAAGCTATAAGCTTCTGTAGGCAATCAAGGGCAGTAACAACGATGCGTGATGATTTACTTTGACAAGCTAATTCAAATGGTAAAAAATATTTTTCTGTCGTCAATGCATTCACGTTACCACTTCTTGGTATAGGAAGAGCATCAGAAGTTTTCTCATTTGTATCTGATTCCTTTAGTTCCTTCCTTATTTCCTCTGTAAAATTAAAAATCATTGTTATAACTACAAACCAATAATTAACACACTTTTGCAATAAATTGTTTTGCAATTAAGATTTTTTAACCTTCACTATTAATTTCTACTTTGATGTTTTAATATAAAAGAAAAATACTTTCACATATCTTAAGTGCACTCTATTATAGTGGTAGCTTTCTGTAATTATTATTGTTATTATTAACTTATTAATAATGAATCTTAACAAATCTAAATAATAATTAATATGTGATAAGGTCTTTTATTGATTTATGATCTATAAATAATAAAGCAAGCAATATATGACGTAGCATTGTAAACGTAGTAAATTTATTCGTTTAAAAGTAATCATAACCTCAAAGGGAAAAAAAGTGAGGCTAAATTTCCAGATAGTGAGGTTATTTTCGTTAACATACACTTAATTCAATCTTAATTAACTTATTAACTTTATAACTTAATAACTATCTGATTAAAGTATAAAAGGTTTTACAATATTACAGATCTGATAATTTAATCACTAATCTATCTAGGGCAAATATAAATAATTTATATTGATACACGAAATGAAACTAAATAAGCTTTTATCAGTCATTGTTACTCTTTTATGCTAACAGCTAATAATAATGAACTAAATGTTACCTAGTGCTGCTTCGCAGGCTCGTTTCAATTGCGAATGATGCGACCGTTTGATTTCCTTATCGTTAAGAATCTTCTCTAAAGCACGTATAATAAACATTTCTCTAGTTTTCGAATTCGATTGCATGGTATAAAATAAACACAACAGAACGAATTATTTGCGGATTTCTTTCAAGAAACGCAAAAGGACCATTATTGGTTGTAGTGACGTGTAGAATATGTAAACTTAAATATTCGATAAGGTTGTACTTAAATCTTGATTAAATATTATACGTGCACAGCTTCACATTTCTCGTACAAACTTTATACACTTTATATTACAATATTTTAATAATTTTAACTTCTTTTTTCTAACGTAAAACGTAGAAACTGCTGTTTTCGAACTGTCGATTTCTGTCAAAGTGAAATGTCACACATAACTTTTGGCAATTGTAAAGGAACGTTCACAAACATCAACAGATGTGGGAATTCTTTACAAAATTATTTTTTTTTACTTATATTGAATTAAAGCTTAACTGAGAATAGTAAGACGAGTAATCTTAAAGGTTATTTTTATATTAGAATAGTTGATAAACGTTAGTTTTAAATTAAAAATTCTATCAGAATTCTTCAATCTTTAGTGATTGCGCCTTTCAGTTTTATTTTCTCCAATCAAACTTTCAAATCGGTACAAGCAGCGTTGTCGAGTTTCATTTTCCCTGCTATATCTTACCTTCTAATATTAAATGTGTTTGCACAATTAAAGACTAATAAACAACTAATTATAACTTGATTATTTGTAATCTAACAGCCGTAAAATCTTAAAATTACCTGCGTCCTTCTCGCTTTTATGTGGACAATTTCCTGATTTTGATCACTTAAAACTTTTTATTCAAGTTTTATGTGGTTGTAAATCCGGCAATGTAGCGTTTAAATGTCACTTGCAGTTTTGTAGGTTGATAACTGTCAATGTCAAGATAAGTGTACTTTTTTGTGTGATATACAAGGATAATTGCATCTAAATAAGGATTTTACTACCAAGCACCTAATAAAACTCATAATGAGCACTAATAGCAACAAACCTTCGTCGTGTCCACCAGGTAAATTAGTTTGGCATTCATAATCAAATGACCAACTCATGATTCATTACTTTAAGAATTTGTAAACAATGTAAATATGCTTTAAAAAATGTTGGTTGATTGATTAATTTACAACAAATTCAATTTTAGGTGATCTACCACCACCGTACACACCTACTGCTGCTCCTTGTAAGTCTTTTGATTGTTATTTTGTGTTATTAAAATAATTTTTATGTATCAATAGATCCTCAGTATCAGCAATATCAACAATATCCTGTAACGACCCCCTTATATCCACAGCAAGCTTACGGTCCATCGTATGGAACCACTACAACAACCACGACGGTAATTGTGCCACCTGAAATAATAATGGTTGGCGCTTGTCCTGCTTGCCGTATAGGCATACTTGAAGATGACTATACATGTTTAGGAATCTTATGTGCAATTTTATTCTTTCCAATTGGCATATTGTGTTGTTTGGCTTTAAAGAATCGACGTTGTTCTAATTGTGGAGCCTATTTTGGATAATTTTTATGTTTTATGATGTAAATATACGTATAAAAATATTGTTATGTTCACTGTAAACTTATAAAAATATGAAAGATTTAACAAGTGAGGTGCTATTATAAGTTAATGACTCGATGAGCATTAAAAAAAACAATATCTGTGTTTGTCTCCTGTCATGTAAGATAATACTAAAGGAGTTTTTAGCATTCGTAATATCTAACCTTATTGAAGCAAGCAGCTTGCATTATTTGCTGTGTAGAAAAGAAAAAGTTGTGAAGGTTTTTGATACGTTAGATATTCCGTTTGCAATAAATGAATCTTGATAACTAACATTTATATATTTTATAATAGATCGTTTAAAATAGGAAGAGTTTGTAAAACAATTTTGTTATTCAAATGAGAGTACTATTCTATTTTCTGTTGTATTAAATTGCATTTAGTATTTTAAAATAGATATTGGATATCTCCTGGTATATTTTTATAAGGAATGTATTGTTACTGAATCCAGGAGAAATAATCGTTTTCTTTTTAGTCTTAGTTTTAATTTAGTAGCGATTATTTATCCTGTAAAGGTACATTCTTTTTTTATAAATACTTGTATTCTAGAGGAAAAAATAAAAATGTTTTTAAAAATATTGACAATTTTTTTAATGCTATTTGAAAAAAGTTACATAAATGAACTTGCATTTTAATTTCTAATTGTATCTTTTGATTGTAAAAAAAAATAAAACGTAGAAAAATGAAAAACTCAAATAAAATCATTAATTAACTCTTATTAATTAATTAATCGAGTGGAAACTATCTGTTCAATGTCATTATTTCCTAATTTTTAGAGTTATTTAAAATCTTAACATCTCATGCTACCTAATTATGATAATCACGAATGTTGAATATTTAATGATAGCCTAAGGTTATTTACTATGATCAGTGGTGTACTAAAGATTTCTTTGTGGGTTAAACTTGATTTAGTATGCTTTTTTATTTTATTATTGAAACTATTGTAGTGTAAAGATTGCTGTGATAATAAAATCAGAATTACCTTTTGAGACAAAAACATTTAATGGATCCAACTTTAATAGAAATATTATAGAAAAGTATAAAACATTGAATACAATTAACCAGAAGAATGCAGGGTGACATTTATGTCAAGATAAATGTTTAAAATCCCGAATGATTTGCTACAATTGTCTTACATTAGTGTTCTCGCGCGAGCAAAAAGTCAGTTAATTATCTAAATGTTATGATTTTCACACTTGGCTGCTAATGGTTCGCTAATCTCTTCTAGTTTCTGTACTAAATTGTTTATGTGAGAGTCATTACAGAGAAGATTGCTTGACACAGAGCAAAATTTTGCTATCTGCTACACAGATCTGTACTGATACTGGCAAAAAAAAAAAATAAAGTTGAAATAGTATTTCAAACAGATTTATATCTAATTTTAAGGGTTAGTAGCTTTTCAGATAAATAAAAAGTGAGTAGGAAATAATTAAACCATTATTTATTTGTTCTCCTCATGATGGATTATTATGGTTGGGAAATCACAGCACAATCAACAGAATCATTGATTAATTCCTTGTAAAAGTCATCTGCTGCAAGGACTTTTTCCTTTGCTTTTATTTAAGTTGCAAACAAAGTAATGAAGTTGCATCATTCTTTAATGTGTAAGTATTAAAAGAGTCAACAATAACAAAAATAGAAAAAAATGGAAATTGCATTGAATTTACCAATAAATGCATCGCCAAGAGCGCTTTATTTACTAATAATAATATTGAGTTCTGCAGTAAATCGTTCCGGTCTAGTGTACTTGAATAAATACGATAATTAAGTTGCAATAAAAAGTTTTTGGTTCTTTTTTTATTTGTATTTAATTTATAATTAACACGAATTATTAATGAAAATCATTTAAATGCAACGATTGGTGGAACATTGCAATTTTACGTTTCCTTAAGTGAAAATAATTTGTGGGTAATTTTTATACAACACTTTCAAAAAGTAGGTTATGCGTATGACGTCGTGGAAAAACTTCACTGGGAGATTCCTGTCGGTATTTCAAGAAAAAAATTTCAAATAAACATTTATTAATTTATCTCTACGTGTGCTTGAAGAAATATCTTAAATCAGCGAACTATTTAGTTCTGAACAAAGACGTAAAGATTAAATAATTTTTATACAGTTTTATCAAAAGTAGTTTTTAAAAATTGTAATCTTAACTTCTTTCTGTTTATTCTCTATTTTATTTATTCTTCTTTCTTTATAAACCGGTTTCTGGTCAAGGACAACCGCAGAGAGTGCGCATGTGTTCTTATTTCAAACTTTCTATCTCTTTACTGCTCAAACTGCACCGATACCATCTGCTTTTGTCTAAATCTCGCCCCATTCTTAAACCTTCCTGTAGTAGGTTCTTGATTTGACTAATTAGACTGGTCGACTTCCCTTGGATATCATCTCAGCATGCCTCTGCCTCTCACTATATGTATACGTATTGCTCAGTCAAACTTGCTATCATAAGTCAACCCATCATCACAATGGCGCGTTATCAATTTATCAATTATCATACAAGAAAATTCCAGCTGGGGTTATTACAGGTAGCGTGGATGAGCGTAAAGGTCGACTGTGAGCCACCTGAGGTGGTATAGGCAAAGATAAAGTTGCATTATAAGTAACTTGGATGAGGATGAAGGCTGATTCTTAGCCACCGCAGATGAATACGGTGAAATCTCATTGCGAAGCATTTCAGATGACCAAGTGAAAATAGAGCCCGATCGTAGACATAATCTAGCAAAAAGCAAAACTCTCATACGAGCCCAGAGCCCTACACGGGCCCAGCCCGACTGGAAACAAACCTGACGAAAAAACCCGGTATCTTCTTGAGCTTGATCTTGAAAAGCCCGACAGGCCCGAACGGCCCAACAGACCCGTATGGCTCGACAGGCCCGAAAGACCCGAAGTCAAAAAAAAAGTCAAAAGGCTGGACAGGCCTGACGGGTCGAGAGGTCCGAACAGCCTCCGAAAAGCTCGAAGGATTCAGAGGTCCAAAAAGCTCGACAGGCGCGAACTGTCCGACAGACCCGTATGGCCCGAGAGATCCAAACGGCTCGATAGATCCGAGAGGCCCGAAGGGCCGAGGAGTCAAAAAGACTCAACAGACCTGACGGGCCGAAAGGTCCAGTTCCCGAGAAGCTCGAACAGCCGAGAGATCCAAATGTCTTGATAGACCTGAGATGCCCGAAGGGCCGAGTAGTCAAAAAGGCTTGACGGAACCGACGGGCCGAGAGGTCCAAACAGTTCCCGAAAAGCCTGAAGGGCCGAGAGGTCCAAAAAGTTCGACAAGCGCCAACAATCCGACAGGCCCCTATGGCCTGAGAGATCCAAATGGCTCGATAGACCCGAAATGCCCGAAAGGCCGAGAAGTTAAAAAGGCTTGACAGGCCCAACAGGCCGAGAGGTCCGAACAGCCGCCGAGAAGCCCGAAGGGCCGAGAGGTTCAAAAAGCTCGACAGACCCGTATGGCCCGAGAGGTCCGACAGGCAGACCGAACAACACGATTGATCGGACGTAAGCTCGAAAAGCTCGAAGGCCTGACTAGAAAATCCGGCCCGTGCAGGCCTCTATACGAACCACCATAGATAGTCTGAGTCAGAGCGAAGTCCCATCCTAGTTGATCTGATGTAAGGCTGAGCAAACGTAAGCCATCACATGTGGTTTGAGCAAGAGCGGAGTCCAATTATGAGTAAAGCCAGAGCTTGATAGTAAGTGCCCTAACAGAAGAGAGCTAGGCGACTTAGGCAAAACCTGATTGTGGGCCATCCAGATGTCTAGATCACGCCAAAGCTCAATCATAAGTAGCCTGGGTGGGATTTGAGAGCAAAGCCTGACGGACTAAGTCCGATCCTAGGTGATTAAGTGTGCAACGGAACCCTCAAGCCATAAATGAGAAGAGCCCCTTGATTGTGGAAGACTCGGTGGATGCCGAACAAACTTAAACCAGCGTAGGAGTGTATAGGGTCGCAATCCAATTACAAAGCCGTCCCACCTAGTCGAAGTAAAAACAAAACAAAACAAAAACTTAAAGATGGGTCACTGCAGGTGACATAAATAAAGATAAAAACTGGTTGTGGATCACCGTAGGTAGCCTAAATCACGACAAAATCTTGATCGTAAGTGGCTTGCGTGAGAGCGAAGGCGTCAAGGAGTAAACACAATCTTTGGCGATCTAGTGTGGGATGGAATCGTAAAGATTTTAGGAGGCTCAGTAGATGTCACACTAAACACAAGCCACCATATGTAGCTCGAATCACGACAAAGTCGGATTGTAATTAGCCTAGTGAGAGTGAAATGTGCGACGAAGCCTCAAAGTCAACCATCACAGGTGGTTTGAATGAGAGGAACCACTAGACTGTAGGAAGCACGTAAGCCATCTCATTTGATCTAGACAATGGCGGAGGTGGGCCTAAGTTAAGCTACAACTTAATCGCGCGTGCCTTAATAGAAAAGAAAACTTAAGCATGAATCAAGTGACCGAGACCACAACAAAACATGATGGTAAGTGATCTGAGTCACAGCAAAGGCTAATGGTGGCCTGGATGAAGTGTGCTCGCAGATTACAGGAAACTCATTTAGCATAGATGAGAGTGGAGCTTAAAGGCAAGACCAAAGCTTAAATCTGGATCACCATAGAATGTGAATAAAGATCGCAGATAGCATAAGTGAGGACACATTTTGATCGTATTGTGGACCACGGCAAGTGGCCTGGATGTGGAAAGTCTTCTAATTGTAAGAAACCCGGTTCAAACATGAGCCATCTCTAGTGGCATGAATAACTTGAAGTCATTACAAGCCAAGGCGAAACCCAAACATAAATGAGCTAAGTAAATGTGAACTAAGAGAAAATATTGAGTGTGTCTAGTTAAAGACAAATTCCGATCGTAAGCGGCTTGAGTGAGAAATAAGGCTGATCTTGAACATGAACGACGGCAGAGTTCATTTGTTAGGCTATAGCTGATGGTCTAAGTAAAGACGTAACCTATAAGATGTACTCTAAAACAGTAAAATCTATAAGTAGGCTGGAGATTGAAATATGGACAAAAACTAACTGTGACTTATCGCAGATGGCCTAGTAAAATCAAATACCCAGAAATATAAAAAAGGCTACTGGTCTAATGCAAAAACAAAAATAAAAAACCAACAGGAAAACTTAATGTGATATCTTATAACTTTCTTTCCTAAACTATACCGTTTTCGTGATACAGGGTGTCAAAATCTCTCCCTTTTAGTTAAACTTTGACACGCTGTATTTCACGAATGCTGCAATTTAAGGTTCGACACCTCGGGAGGCTACGTCTGGCAGGTAGATGATGTCAACGCAGACGTGTAAGTTCGAAAACTGGAAATCGCTGGGGCTGTCCTTGCGAAAGACTTGAAACCCAGATAGGAATAATTTTGTTTGAGTATTCTTTTATTTTTCTATCTAGTTAACCCGCGCCATCTTTCGAGATGTAGAAATAACTGCTTGTATCTGTTATCTCTTTCTGACAGGGAATGAACAAAGTTTGATTTGCTTGGCCCGTTTGCGTTGGACCTGTTGAAGTAAACTCGAAAACTTGATGAGCTAAGTCATCTCGTGTTCAAACTTGGAAGATTCGTGTTTTATTCTAAAGTCATCTTCCTATTATATCAGGAAAGTCAGGGAAGCAAAATCCGCAAGTAGATAATAACATCAATCACGATGCAGTTTTATGACAAAAAAGGTTTGATCTTTGTCAAGGAATGCGATGCAAGTAATTAGATCCTTGGCTTGCAGATGATGTACGACCTTGCCTTGAAAACGACGCATTCTACGAAAACAAACGCAAGAATAAACTTTTTGTTTAAAATCAATTGCTGATTCTGAAAATAAATTTCTTTTTTAATTTTTCAGTAGCGTGACAGCTTCTTTTAGCGTAGGGGGCTAGCCCACATCCAATTCTGCGTCTCTGGTAAGGATACCAAGCGCAAAATTACGTGAAGTGTTAAATACTTTAAAGTAACAAACATGCAGGAAATCTCATTCCGATATCTCGTCTGGTTCTCGAAATGGAGACAAACTTGATGCGACCCGAAAAAAATTCGACAACTTTTTGATTGGCCCGACAGGCCCGGGAGACCCGAGCAGGCCAAGAGGGCCAAACGGCATGAACGACACGAAAGATCCAAAAGACCCGAGAGATTCGAAAGGTCCGACACACCCGATAGATCAAAACGGTCCGACAGATCCGAAGGGCCGAGAATTCCAAAACGCCGACGGCCCGAAAGGTCTACCAGTCACGAGAGATCAAAACGGCCCGATAGACCCGAAGGGCCAAAAGGTCCAAAAGACCCGATGGCCCGAAAGGTTTGACAGTTCCAAGAGATCTAAACGGACCGATAGACCCGAAGGGCCCAAAAGTCCAAAAAACCCGATGGCCTGAAAGGTCTAACAGTTCCAAAAGATCAAAACGGACTGATAGACCCGAAGGGCCAAAAAGTCCAAAAGACCCGATGGCCTGAAAGGTTTGACAGTTCCAAGAGATCAAAACGGACCGATAGACCCGAATGGCCAAAAAGTCCAAAAGACCCGATAGCCTGAAAGGTCTAACAGTCCCGAGAGATCAAAACGGCCCGATAGACCCGAAGGGCAAGAAGCCCAAAAGGCCTGACGGCCCGAACGGTTCGACAGGCCCGAACTGCCAGACAGACTCGAGAAACCTAAAGGTGTTTCTCTTTATCTTTCCTCTGACGTTACGTATCTCGACTATAGAGTACACCCTGTGTACTGAAAAGTAAATTTGGAACATCTGGAAGGCAATTTCTTTTAATAAGAATTTTTGAAATTTTGGCGAATAACGACATAGGCCGTAAAGTTGAAAAATTCAATTTTTCTCGGAAACGATGCATTTTACGGAAAAACTCAAAAGTAACTTTTTGTTTCAAATCGATTGCTGATTCTGAAAATAATACCCTCTGGTAGGGATACCAAACGCAAAATTACGTAAGATTACTTTAAAGTAACAAACATGTAGGAAATTCATTTCGATATCTCGTTTTGTTCTTGAAATATTGAAAAAACAAGAAATTCAAAATTCAATTTGACACCCTGTATCTTAAAAACGGTGTACTCGTAGTTTAGGAAAAGAAAGCTGTATGGGAAAAAAGGTTTTAATTTTTGCCTGCCAAGTATTTGGATTAATTTTCATAACACCCTGTATATGTCTGATTGTATCTTATTCGGTTCGGTGTAAACTAATTTAAAGGTTTTTATCATTTTTAATTAAAATTCTAAACCATTTTAAATTCAAATGAGTCAGCGAAAATAACCAAACAATTATATAATAATTTTTTAAAGCGGTGTAGCCCTGGTATACTTTTAAATGGTATAAAAACAAAGAGAAAAGTAAGAATGAATGAAAACAAAGCCAATGATCTAATCAAAACAAATTTTTTTAATCTAATACAAACCCCTTTCGCTACGCCACTGTCATTTTATATTTAAAAATTCTCATTTTTATCCATTCTATGTTGATATCTAATGTGTATATGACCATGAAACCGGAAGCAGGAAATTATTATAAAATATAATAATTTTAAAACATTTTTTTTAAATATTGCTAATTGAAATTTTGTCTAGGTCACAAAAGTATGTATTAAGGTTATTGGTCAAGTATTTTAATTTTTTTTTTAGTTTCTTTAATTCTTTACAGTTTTATTACGTATTCGATAAGTTTCCGTGCTGATTACTTTTTGTTTATCGAAAAATAAAACAAAAGCATGCAAACTGCAATTTGGTTTAAATTAATTAAATTTCCAATTTATGAATGAAGCAAGATTAATAACGAAACCGTTCCCTTCCGGTTAAACCAGAACACGTCAATTTAACTGAACTGCGCGAATTTATAAGACAGGGAAATCCTTAACAGTAATTTTTGCGGTGTAAAGTAAATTCCCTTAACCTCCCAGAACGCTAATACGAAATAATAATAAGAAAGATAAATAATAAAAAAAGATCGTTGGTGCTATGAACCGCGACATCCTCATAATACCCATGGCCAACTTCGCCGTAAGCGAAAGTTATGTTGCAGGCAAGGACTACACGTGACCTAAACACTTATAACGATGTCGACGCTGCATTCTCAACATTTGTGTTATTGATTCAGTCGTGCAAGAAGTGAAAAAGCTTGCACTGGAGGAATCACCACCACGACCATGCCAGCTACCGGTGAAGTGCAAGACGTGTTGTTAAACGAAGAGGCGGTCGACGACGCTCCTGGAATATCGTCTTCCGAAGATGAATTTGCCAACGAGAGTTATACAAATGGAATGGATGCGGTTCTTCATAATACGACACCCCTGAAACCTAAGAAGAAAGCCACATATCAAAGTATACCCGACAAACATCACCACGAAGAGTTTTTACGTAACTGTGTGGAAATCCTCCTGAAGGAAGCCGTTTTTCAAGGGACGTCGAGAAATAAACGCGTGCTAGAATGGCATAGTCCCGATGAGCTATTGCGTTTATTCGATTTTAAATTGAATCGAAATGGGGCAACTCACGAAGAATTGACGCAACTCGTAAAGGATACCATTCGTTATTCAGTGAAGACGGGACATCCCTATTTTGTAAATCAGCTGTTTTCTTCGTTGGATCCCTACGGGCTGATTGGACAATGGTTGACGGATGCCCTTAATCCAAGTGTTTACACATACGAGGTGTCTCCGGTTTTTACGTTGATGGAAGAAATTGTACTTAGGGAGATGAGACAAATTGTTGGATTCGAAGGGGGAAGAGGCGATGGTATCTTTTGTCCCGGTGGTTCTTTGGCTAATGGTTATGCAATTAGTTGCGCTAGATATAAATTCAATCCTGAAATTAAAGTAAGTAGTATTTTGAATTTCGCGGCTTAAATGAATTTTTTAATTTAAATTCAACTGTTTTATTTATTATTTTTATTTGTTAAATCTAAAATGATAAAAAACAATCGGTTGGGTGTTTAAAAAGATTCTTAATCGCTTTTAATTAAAAATTTTAATTTTCCACAATAATTCTATCTTTGGCCTACTTTGATTCAATTAAAAAATTCTAAGAATAATAATAAATCATTTTCCCGCGTTGTTATTTCTAAGTGGAATTCATTGAGTCAACTGTGTTTTTCCCGTTTGTCAATTTTCTCTCGATTTGGAGAACAAAAGATCTCTTTTCCACACCCAAGTAAAATATTTAATTAACTAAACTTTCTATTTGACGATAAACCAGTAAATTAGTAAAGTAAATACAGTTAATTAGGGTATTTTCAAACAATTAAAGAAACTGTTAAAAATAGCAACCAAACAAAGCATTTTATAACTGAGTAAATATTTAAATCAACGAAAGCTTTGTTTAAAAACAAATGACACAACTTTCAGATAACTTTTTACTGGAAATTTCCCATACTTAAAAAATTTAAAAAAGTAGAAAAAGTGTATCGATGAACTAACAATAAAATTCTTTCTTTCAGAGTGTCGGTTTACATGGCCTACCCAGATTGGTCTTGTTTACATCCGAAGACGCCCATTATTCCGTAAAAAAGATGGCCTCGTTTTTAGGTATCGGTAGTAACAATGTTTACCTGGTGCGAACAGACAAACTAGGCAGGATGAGCGTGCCACATTTAGTAGAGGAAATAGAAAGGGCTTTAAGCGAAGGGGCTGCACCGTTTATGGTCAGCGCGACTGCCGGTACGACAGTTTTGGGCGCCTTTGATCCAGTCAAAGAATTGGCGGATGTATGCGAACGCTATGGGTTATGGTTACATGTAGATGCCGCATGGGGAGGAGGCGCTCTCATGTCCAAACGCTACCGATATCTTCTCGATGGCATTAGCAGGTAATTACAAACTCATTTTGTTCGTATTTCCTTTTTAAGTCAACGAACTATTTCTTTGTTAAATTTCTCTCGGTTTTTATTTACTCAACTCTTTATTTAAATATCTAATTTATCTCTGTGACATTTTTAAGGAATTAATTTTTATGATGAATTATTGCGGTATTAAACGAATGACTTTTGAATAGTTTCTAGGTTGACTTTGAAAATTCAACGACAATAACATTTTACAATGAGCAATTGCACAATGTCACTACAATTCCGCCGTTCACGGAGATCCTTGGAAGTCCTGTCGAAATATTTAATTAGTAATTATTAAAACGATTAACATAATTGTAATGCAATTTTCTAGTATAACCTTCGCGTTCGATATTAATTCTTAATGTTAAAATTAATTACGATTTCAAAACTAGGTCTAAAGCGCATTTGTGTTTTATTTTCAGGGCCGATTCTGTTACATGGAATCCACACAAATTGTTAACCGCGCCGCAACAGTGTTCGACGTTCCTATTAAGACACGAAGGCATCCTTTCAGAAGTGCACTCGGCTAATGCAGCGTACCTGTTTCAAAAAGATAAATTTTACGATACACGTTTCGATACTGGCGACAAACACATACAGTGCGGACGAAGAGCTGACGTTTTGAAATTTTGGTTCATGTGGAAAGCGAAAGGGACGCAAGGTTTCGAACAGCACATCGACAAAGTTTTCGACAACGCACGTTATTTCGCGAACACAATCAAACAACGACCAGGATTCCGGATGGCTTTGGAAGAGCCGGAATGCACGAACGTTTGCTTCTGGTACATACCACCAAGTCTGAGGAATGCAGACTCTTTGCCAGATTTTCACGAACGATTACATCGCGTTGCGCCTAAAATCAAAGAGAGAATGATGAAAGAAGGTTGCATGATGGTCACTTATCAAGCGCAGAAAGGTTTACCAAATTTCTTCCGAATTGTCTTTCAAAGTTCTGGCCTGGATCGTTCAGATATGGTTCATCTTATAGAAGAGTTTGAAAGGTTAGGTCACGATCTTTGAAAACAAAACGATCCTGCATTTATTGCGCAACGCTGTGTATATATCCGTATCTAATTGTATATTTTCTTGTGTTTGTAAATAATAGCGTATTATGTAGATTTCCATGATAGTTTTACGATTTATTTATTAATTAGTATTATTGTAATCAATAAAAAGACAAAACATGTGAGTGAAAAGTATTAAAACTAATTTTATTGATTAATTAAAGACGAGTCAAATAAAGTAATAAAAAGAAAAGCATGAAGTATTTAGAATTTAACCCTTATCATCAATTAACTGTCTTAGATATGAAGAGTGACATTATTATTCCCAGCAAATCAGGGCCGGCGGAGCATGATTTTCTGAGGTATGGAGTCCAAAAAAAAGGTCGTGGATAAAAAAAAGTACATATGTAATGTGAACAACTTTAATTAAATATCTGCACAAAAGATATATACAGGGTGTCTCAAAATAACACCTACAACGCTTAACCACTGATTCTGGGGAACAAATGATGACGATTCACCCAAAAAAAGTTAGGTAAAAAGTTTCTCGTTTTTGAGTTATAAGCTGTCAAAGTCAACACAATTTTTTCTTAATTTTTTAGTTGCGTCTCACTGAATCCATCGATCGTAATGAAATTTGGTATGTTGGCTTGTGGGGTTAAGATGCTCCTTTTCCTGAAATATCGATGACATTGATAATTTGGAACACAGCTATTTAAAAGTTCACTTCTTCTGCAAGAAAATTCACCTCTTGCAATTGTTTCGTAAACTCAACCGTTTTTGAGAAAATTAAGCTTTCTTAAATGCTTGAAAGATCATTACTAATTTCGTTACGGGTAAAGTAAATCGCATTGTCATGGAAATTTGTTTTATTTCATTTTCATTCATTTTAATCCATAATTCCATCCAGATCAAGTTACCCAGTCTTCTCTCTTGTTGTGTATAATAGTATATTATTCAACGAGCACATAATGCCCATTATGTGCGAGTCGAATACGACGTTTTATCTACGATTCTAACACTTCTGAGGAAGATCTGGAGGTAGATTCCCCTGAGATAGGCGATGTCAAAATTCTTGAATATGTAGAAGTCAATGAAAGTAAACAATCTTCACAAAGAGAGTTTTAGACCTGGAATACAAGGATCCTCTGTAGACGATGTCCAAATTTTTTTTCTAACAATAAATAGTTTGAGATTATAACAATTTCTATTTTGTTTATATCTATAAATAGGCAACCAACAAAACACCGCCAGTGAATAAAATCCATACAATTCACTAGTGTTTTATGACTATAGTTATATCCCTATGGTTACGCGTATAACGACTATATTATTGAAGAGTCGTAGATAAAATAGCAATATTATTTAGCCTGTCTTGAAACATAGTTGAACGCAGATATGTTTTTAATCGTCTTAACGTCGAAAAACTACGTTCATTAGAACACGCAGAACATGGGATCGTGAGCATCAGTTTTACCAGTTTAAAATATTCCGATGCAAGACCTTTGATCCATTTGTTATGTTTAAACATCGATACAACGTCTTTTAAAGATTGTAACAAAAACGTTTTTTTATTGCAAATCTCGATTACAAAATCCCGATCTCTAATTAGCCGGTCCTCATTGAAATCATCTTGATAAAAGGCAACGATTTTCTTCACGTCATTTGACTGACCGATTAAAAAAGCTTCTAACCCGTTTAAAAATGTCGTCGTTTCACTGTCAAATTGACTTTTCGGTGACGATAAAACACGATCGTGTACCTAGTAAATACAGCTCTCGGTAAAAGTTTTTTGGACTTTTGAAAGCATGAATTTCGGAATCTGAATCGTATCGCCGTGCTTTCTTCGCGAATGCCGCAAGTGAGGCTCGTTAATTTCTAGTTTCTTTGCTTCCGACGTTGCTTTTTCCCAGATGATCTCAAATTTAGAACCAAGCATTTTCTCGCTGCTTGCTGTTACTGCATCATCTTTTTGATGTGTCCTGCAACATTTGCAGCACCATTATAGCACTGACCTCTCAGTTTGTTTATATCCAGTTCAAAAATATCTTAAAATATCTGTTATGATTTGGAATAGATTTTCTGATGTTGTAGTTGACGTTTCATAAAAACCGAGGAAAATTTCAGATGATGTTAAATCATCTGAAACAATTTAATCACAACGGATGTCTGTTCTGTTCGAGAAACGTCCGATGTTTCATCAACCATTATAGCGTAGAATGGAGCAGCTTTTATAATACTGAGATTCTTTTGCATTACATCGGAAGCCATCAATTTAACAATTTCGTTCTGAATATCGTGGTGCAACCATTTATGCCCAGTTCGGTTAAGCCAAACTTTAAGTTCATTGACGCCTTCAGATCTTGCTTTTAACAGTTGCTTCAAATTTGAACGTTCATCGTTATCACTCCTGATACAGCTAACACTTGAATGGTATGAAAAAGCTTTAATAGAGCTACACGGTTGTCCATCATTTCCTTTTTTTCACAGGCTACAAAATCGGTACCACATTTACGGTTTTTGAATTCTCTAATAATTCGTACGATTTTTTTTATTTGAATTCTTCCAAGTACTAAACCCTTTTGGTACGAATGCTTCTTTGGAAATTTGACTATTTCTGTCAGTAGCAACTGGTAAGTTATTTTCAATAGCTTCTGTACAGGTAAAGCAAACTGCTTTTTCGTTTTCATTAAAATTAAGCCGTGGATAGGATTTTTTCCAAGGAGATAATGTCGCACTTGATGGAATAGACTTGAACTTGATGTCTGCTACAGATAACAAAATAATGCTTGTGTAAATTATAAAGAAAGCTTACTGTAAACATATTATAACACTTTTTCTAAAATATTCAGATATACAGGGTGATCATCTTAAAACTTCCCACCTTAAATAACTCTTTAATTAGTAAAATTATCAGAAATTCCTGAAACGCTTTGAGTTTGTTTTGAAGGGGGATATTTAATAACCAACTCTAGCTAGTTGGAAAACTCCCACCCTCCCCCCAACCACACCCACTCCGAAATTTTAAATGGCACTACCCCATGTGTGATATATCATTTTAAAGGGTATACGATTCTCAATCTTTTACATCAAAGAAAATCAAAATCGTTCGTGAACTAGAGATAAAAATGTATTTAATTTAATCCATACATTTGTCTCTAGTTCACGAACGGCTGAGCCGATTTTAATTTTCTTTGATGTAAAAGATTGAGAGTTTTATACCCTTTAAAATGATATATCACACATGGGGTAGTGCCATTTAAAATTTTGGAGAGGAGATGGTTGGGGGGAGGGTGAAAGTTTTCCAACTGACTAGAGTAGTTATTAAATGTCCCCCTTTAAAACAAACTTGAAGCATTTCGGCGATTTTTGATAATTTTACTAATTAAAGAGTTATTCAAGGTGGGAAGTTTTAAAATGATCACCCTGTATATCTTTTGCCTTTCACAACAATAAAAAAATGCATTCGAAGATCCTATATATACGTAGGTTTTACGTTTTTCAAAGGTTTATGGTCATTGCTACTTACAACGTAGCTGCACATCCGGCGAAAGTATCGAAAACGAAACATTAAAACTTTTAGGGGCTGTGAAATTTTACAACAATAACAGTTACAATTTTTAGTAAAAGAAATTTTAATTTTAATCTAGACCTTCCTGAGTAAAGAACTGTTATAAAAAGTATTTAGAAATAATTCTTTGATTTATTGCTTCCGTTTGTAGGTAAGAAAGTGGAGTCATCCACAAATGTACCATTTTAAAATTTAACAAAAAGTATATTTATTGAAGTATAAATTGTTTTTTGCTAGATTTGTAATTTGCAGTCCTTCTTGTGTAATGTGTGATTATGGTGAAGCAATATCACTAATAGAAAAGAATGAAAAAAGTTCAAATTTAAATTAAAGATCGCATCCCTCTGTATAAGACGCCAATGCAACCAGTTGTACATCACTGCTAAGCAGGTTTCTAAATAGTGTCGCTTCGATTATTATTTATTTTACAAAGAAAATAAAATATTGTTAAAAATTTTAATTATCAAGATTTGCCGGAAATTGGCATTTCAAAGCCAATTCTGACAAAATTCGCTATAAAATAATTTATATCACCTGCTGGAATTTAGTAAATTAGCTTATTTTTGGTTTTATTTAACCTGTCAAAGGTAAAACTGAGGTTAGAGAATTAGTTGTCAATGTCAAGAATAGTGAGGTTAGGAAATTGGTTGTCAATGTTAAAAGAAAATAAATAATTTTCTATTTCATCCTTTATAAAATATTATTATCTTATGTGTGTATTTAAACCAATCTCAACATCATTTTTGAAATTTCTAAATTAAGAAATACAGGATGTTAAATTTTAAATTTATTACCTACCTGTTTTGTTATTATTTTTAAGATGCTTTTGCAGACAAGCAATGCTTTTAGGTAAAAGTATTTTATTTCATATTTTTATATTATATTTTAACTTCCTTAATAATAATAATAATCACATCTTAGAAGAAACTTAAAAATGATTTTTTCATTTTTACATACTGTGAAAATTTTATTTACCAGACCAGTTTTGTCAACAATTTTGTCGTTGATGCTAGTTTATTAAAGAAATATAAAAATATATGAACTTTTTCCCTCAATATAAAGGATTTTGTTTCATATTTGAATATGTAATACAAGATATGAAATTGGGCATAAAAGTGCTGTCAACCAAAATGAATCATCAATTTGAAACACATAATGTAAGTATTTCAGCACAAACCATTATTTACAAACCTTGCTCTAAATAAAATATTACACCAACATCTCTATTTACATATAGCTTTATTTCCTTAATATTATTGGCAGGAAAACTTAAAAAGACAATTAAATTTAAAATCAAGTTAAATCTTCTACTAAATAGTATAAAAAGAAAACAGAAGACAAAACAAAATAGAAAGTCTTTTTAAATCAACTTCACAGAAGTATCTGTTCTGGGTCACTAAAAGGTCCCATTCGTTTTAATACATCAACAAGACGCACAGCAAAATATTTAATTCCATCTGCAAATTGCGTTAACGTACATGCCATTGGCAACGCTGAAGTTTTCACATCTCCAATTTTAAGCCACATCTCCGAACTTGGGGGCGCCGTGGTCTCTTGATAAGCGTACAGTTGGTAGCTAGCAATTGCTTCGTAATTTTCTAAATTATACGGCATTTTCCATGACAGAAACAAACTGTTATTGGAACGTTTTATAGATAGATGCGGTTTAGGGGGTACAGGTTTGCGTGACGGTAGTGATACTTGATTCGCAGGCGGTGCAGGTAGCGGACCTGGATGCTTTAATACTGACTTATTGTTGGTAGTCACATTAGCTCGCACTGAAGTAACTGGTGTTGCAAGTCGAACTGGTTGCACTTGATTTGCTGTCACTGGTGTCGAAACAATTCTAACAGCCTGACTGGAAGCTTGCGTAACAGCAACAGGTTTCTTATCGTCCTCATCGCTTAGATCGATAACTGTTTTAGGCTTTTCGGTCGTCACTGGTTTTACAGGAGATTTGGCAGTTCCGTTCAAAGATTTATTGGAAGCTGAACTTGTGCTGGTGGTTGCCACTCCGGAAGTAGATGAAGAAGTGGTTACTGGTGTAGTTGTAGAAGCATCGGTTGTTGATGTTGCAGCCGATAAAATAGTACTAGCGACATTCATGCTGGAGTTCTGTGTGGGAGCTGAAAGTAGTTTGGGAGCAATCGACTGAAAAGAAGAAAATTGAAATTTCAATAGGAAGTTTTGATTGTAGCATTGCGCAAGCAAACTCGAGCTGGACTGCAATGTAATCTTTCACTAACCTAATGCTAACCTCTAGCCGCGTGACGTCATATATACTCTGTTTAAATGCTTTGAAACCTAAATTCAAAATCTAGACACCTATGTTGTGTAACCAGTACTTCTCATTCGTTGGTTTTTATGTTGTAAGTCGTACATACCATTTGACAGTTGTTGTTTTTCATTTTGAAGTTTACATTTATCGGTAATGAAGTCGTTATTTGAGATAAAATTTATTAAAGGAAAATTTTAATGAAAACGTTTATCCTTTTGTAGACTTTTTAGTTTTACAAATAATTTAGATTAACACACTATTAACTTTAATATTTAATAAATGCAACAAAATTATGTTTGACATAATTATGACAGTTCTCAAATTTAATTTTTTCAAAACAAAACAGTTGTATACATACATACCAACATAAAGAACCGAAAAGTCCTCTTAGTTAGTTTCAAAGTAAAATAAACCTATGCGTTTCTTTCTTATCAATTACAAACCATATTTTTCATCTTTTATTGATTTCTAATTTATTTTAATAACCTCACAATCGTCACATGCATGTTATCTGTATTAACGCAATTCCCACAAGAAATTTAAACAGAGTATATATGACGTCACGCGGCTAGAGGTTAGCATTAGGTTAGTGAAAGATTACATTGCAGTCCAGCTCGAGTTTGCTTGCGCAATGCTACAATCAAAACTTCCTATTGAAATTTCAATTTTCTTCTTTTCAGTCGATTGCTCCCAAACTACTTTCAGCTCCCACACAGAACTCCAGCATGAATGTCGCTAGTACTATTTTATCGGCTGCAACATCAACAATAATTTCTGTATGTACACATTACAAAAATCAGTTTAAAATACATTTTCCCCTGATATAAAAGTGAATGGATAAAAATCGATAACCTCAGTTTTCGATTTAAATCACCATTTTTGAGGTTAGGATTTCACATTCAATTTACAAAAAATATGTAAATTTGAGATACTGTTATGGTAGATGAAGTTTCAACCACTTATCGTAGTGTATTGATTAGATGCTACTATAAAAAAATGCTTTTGCTTAGTAGAATAAAGATGGGGATAATAAATAATGCATGTATTTTACATGAAGATATGTTTCGTTTATATTGAAGTTGTATAACTTATCATACATTATTCAATTTATAATTAGTTTTGTGCGTAAAATGATTTTTGCTACAGTATTAAAATGAAAAACCTAAAAATGATAACTTAACCTTAAAATTCTGACATTCGTAATTGTCAATGTTATAATTTAAAATTTCTTTTCTGTAACACCACCATATTAGATTGTACTTTTGTATAATTGCTTTTTAAGACTATTTAATCAAATATCTATTGATTTCTTAAACAAATCAGAACCAGTTTTCCAGCGTGTCGAGTTTTCAATTGTAACAATTTTAAATTAACCTTCGTAATTATCATTGTATTATTACTCTGAGATTACTCTAATAATATTTGTTAAGTAATAGGAGTAATGACAATTTTTACCAGAAATTCTGCCGAGGGAACAAACAGCAACATAATTTGTTAATAAACAAACTAATTATAGAAATTTTAAATTAATTTTGTGTGTTTGCTTACCTTGTATTTCTTCTCAAGATTATATTACACTCTTATTAGTGAGAAAAGCCTAAAAAAGGCTTTTTAAACAGTCACACAGATTTTATATCAATATCGACAGCTGCAAATAAGGAACAACTTTAAGGTTAGGTTATCATTATCGTTTTTGGTTTTTCATTTTAATAGTCAGCTAATGAATCAAACGATCATTTTTGTGCATGACTGAGATTATAGTTATATCACAAATAACAGTGTACTTCTACTTTTAAATATTAAAAAAAGCAATATAAGATCTAAATTAGACTGAAATGGTGAGGTTACAAATGCAAGAGTGCGATAGACCAAAGTCCACTTTTTATTGAAACTGGTCGATACTTTTAACACCAAAGTCCACGAATAATAGTATGCCGTGAAAGGTAGGTTCTCCTATGAGTTTCCCACATCTAGTATGATCTGATAACAAACCACAAAATGTGTTCAAAATCACATTCAAAACTACCATTACAGCAATCATTTTTTAAAGATTTCTTGTTTTTTAACAGAAATTGTTATAAAATAATTAAAATAGCACTGCTTACGTTAATCTAACCTTAATTTCTTTTCGATCACAAATAGCATCGTTAATAGGATGACCTACATTTCACAGCACACCATTATGAGTTACAGACCTTGCTTTTTAACACTACTAAAACACATCCACAAAACTTTAGAATAGACGCATTCAAGATTCAATTTTAACAACTGATTTTTGAGGTTTATTATAGTTGGATTCAAAAAAAAAACGGGAAATGAAACTTTTCGTAATGCAAATTAAACTTTGTCTGTCAATCATTTGATAATTTATTACCTTACCTGTCAAATAATTTGTTCAAGTATACATAAACTAACCTATTTATTTATAAATTGACAGATACGTTAATCTCGTTTCTAATAGAGAACGTGCGCGTGGCGTTATTATCTGTCTCTTTTTTATTAATTACAAACCATAGTTTTCATCCTTTATTAGTTTCCAGGTTATGTTAATTTATTAATACAATACTACAATTAATAAAGATAAAGATGGAAGAATATGGTTTGTAATTGATAAGAAAGAGATAGATGAACTTTCTTCAAATGTTTTAAAACTAAACCAAGAGTGTTTTTTGGTTTTGGTAGGAGACAAATCACTTTTTTTTTGTATGTTGTTTTAATTTTTGAAGTGTTGGGCAGGACATGCTTTTAAACTGAGTTTGTAAGAGGTGCCTCATTATTTTTTGAACCAGTACAATGCAGCGTATAGATATTGACAAGTAGACAAACTCTTACAAAACGCGGGAAACTAGCTCGGAAACAAACACGTGAGCTGGCTGGTAGTACGCGTTTCTATAATAGATGTCACGACGGTCAAACGCAGTGCGAGGTTACCGGCATATAGTAATTGAGGTTAGACCCATGGTAGACCAGCGTCGTATACGTTTTCTGTGCATACTTTCATAGTTTTCATTCATTAATGTTTATTTAGCGCTGGCGAATTTTTACAAATATGTCTTTGAGGAGCATTTGTATAGTGAAAGGGTGCCGTACAAATAACGAGACGTTAAATGTACATTTTTTTAAATTTCCCAAGAATAAACAAAGGTAAGGAACAAACGTTTTGTTATTTCCGATTAACTATAATGATGTATTGATATAATAAATATTGTAGATGTGAAGAATGGGCATGTTTTAGCGGAGTCTATGATGTGTACGATGTGTACCAAAATAACTTAGATGTGTTGGTGCAAAGTTCATATTATAAGATCTGCTCAGCACGTTTTGAAGACCATCTCATTAAAGGTAGAAATAAGAAATGTCTTACTGCAAATGGGATATCAGCAATAATAACTCAGAAAACAGCAGAACAAGATACAATTCAGGTGCTGTTAGGTATGCATATCTAATAAGCTTTTAATAAATATCGTAGTAGTATTTACTAATTCAGCTCATCTAACGATGACAGTTAAGTAATTCATTATTTATACTTTTGAAATAATCACAAATATATATTTATATCATTGCTAAAATTCATTAAATTGCAAGAGGAATATTTGTAGTATCCCTATTTAAGAAGTTTTTAATACTTTGATTTTCTATTTTATTATAGAGATAAACGATATTTCAAATGATATAATTTAAATGAAACAAATTTAAAGCTATTTCCAAATTTAATAAACAAACAGGTAGTGGTTTAAAGTAAGACTATAATGTTTGCTTTGTATTCACTCTGTTAATGTTTTCTTACAAATTTCATGTTTAACAGATTCTGATGTGCATATACAAGTACCACCTACAACAGAACCTCTTGATCTTGCGGTAATGCCTAATATGTTTCCATCACCCTCTCAGAATATCCAAACGGCAAAGTCATTGAGTAAGAGGACACCGAGAAAAAAGCATTGCAGCTTAAGATTAGTTCATTACAACAAGTTTGGTCATTGAGGAAACAGCTGCAGATTGCTAATCAACCACTGCAAGAATATTTTCAACAATAGCACTATTGATATGATTTTGATTTTTAAATTGAACTTTCACAGAGAACAAATCTGTCAAGACAAAACAGAATCTAAATTAGTTCCAACGGCCCTAACAAAGTATCAGAAATTCATATATAATGTGGTTTGTGGGAAAGTAAGCCATTTCAAATCATAACAAGTTAACTATGTCGATGGATATAAAAACTACAAATTGAAATTCAGCATGTCATTCCTGGATTGTTTAGTAATTAGCTTAGAAACAAAATATTTTCAACCTGTACAATAAATTATTTATTATAGTTAGCAGTTTGTATCATATTGCATGTAATTTTGTCTTATTTTATTTAAATTTTGTAAAACAAGAGAAATAATATTAATGTAATTGTCGATAAAAAAACAATAGTTGTGCTTAATACATGTATAAATAAAAAACATACGTAGCAAAATAATTTTTTTATAAGTAATATGAAAACGACCAATTTATTTATTGATTTATTTAAATGTAACCATTGAAGATAGATATTTGAGTACAAGAACAATAAGGTAAATTTGGTAAAATGAAATTTAATAACAAACAGTGCAATGGTAGCCTTTCTAGTAGTTCATAATGAATTTTATTCTTTTTTACTTGTTTCGTTTGCAAAGCTTCACTAAATAGTCTTTTTCAAGGCTACTTGCACGTAGATAAACTTGCTGCAGTATAAATATCATTTATTTAATCATTGAAATAATATGGGTATTTATGTGTTTTTAAATTTTAGGTTATGGCTTACACTATTGAACAGGATCGATTTATTTTAGAGTCCTATTTCCGTAATGGACAACAAAATCGTGATGGCGAATGGACGTATTCTGTTGCTAATTCTTGCATCGAAGAATTTGTCGAATATTTTCCTGAGCGAGTTCGATTATGATGTTATAAGCCGTCATGTTAGAAGAGCGTGGATCGATTTCGGCAAACAGGTAGTGTCTGTAAAGGAAAATCTACTAGACGTCCAACAGTTCTGGACGAGAACACTGTAGAAAATGTACAGACACACATGGAACGAAGTCCTACAAAATCATTAAGCCACTTGGCACAACAACTGGTGGGTACTTAGTTTTTTATATTCAGTTTATCATAATTAAGAGATGTTATTTCTTTACAGGATTAAGTTATCGTGTCCAATATTCCCAGTGGTTCAACGACCACATAAACAATAATGAAACATTGGATACATGCTTTTTTTCAGATTAGGCGTGGTTCCATCTTACAGGGTACGTGAATTCGCGAAATTATAGAATATGGTCTTCGAAATCCCCTGGAGTTTTGCATGAAACATCATTACATCCCATAAAAATAGGGGTATGGCTAGCCATGTCCAGGAGGAGAATAATAGGGCCTATATTTTTTGAGGATACTATAACAGGCGATAGTTATCGGATATACTGCAATTATTTATTGAGCAGCTTCACGACGACGAGTTACAACATGGATATTTTCAGCAGGACAATGCACCTGCCCATAGAGCCCTATAAATTCAACAATATTTGAATGAATTCTAGGGAGAGAGGCTTATAAGTAAGTAGTGGACGATGATCACCAAGGTCCCCTGGCCTCACTCCTCTTGATTTTTTCTTGTTTGGGCATTTGAAAAATGTTGTTTTTCGTACACGTATTCATACAATTGATGAGTTAAAGGATGCCATTAGAGATGCTATTCGAAACATTACGCAGCAACATCTGGAAAAGGTGTTTGAAAATATGACAAAACGGAGCAATGCCTGCTATAATAATAACGGTGGTCATGTAGAACACATTATGTAAATGTGAAGGAAGCTATCCGGTAAGAAGTCAGATCTGGGCCACGCTTTTTTCAAGGCGTTGTCCCACGTGTCCCCAAATGAATTACATACTAAATTGCTTACACATATATGTACTTTCAATTAGTACAAGTTTCGTTTGGGGACACGTGGGACGTCTATATTTTTTTAGCGCCTAAAGTTTGACATTACTAGTAACTGAATTAAATATAACTATACACATAGCCATCTAGGCTAGAACTTCACAAAGCATCCAAATAAATTCTCTTTAATTTAACTTTTCATTTTGACAGATACGTCTATATTAAACACTTTTTTATTACACATATTAGTATTTGTGACCATGCTAGGCAAAGCGCACCATATTCAACGAGGTCCAAGTTAACGCACTAAACTAAAGTTTCACGTCTACCATAACGACATCTATAAAAGGATAAACACATGAATTCCTTTTGTCTATGAACAATCATGTATTCAATAGCACTTCATCTTTCGTTCGCGACTAGTTTTAGAAAAGGACACGGACGCAAATGGCTTCTTTGATGAGGTCGAAGTTAATGAAGTAAATAAAACATTCACGTCTCTCAGAACGAGATTAGTGAAGGTGTTATCCCACGAATGTCTTTTATATGCCAGCAATAACGCAGACAGCAGCAATTCATCTTTTGTTCACGACTAGTGTTGGAAAGGGACACGGACGCAAATAGCTTCTTCGACGAGGTCGAAGTTAATGCAATACACAAAACATCCACCTCTCTCGTAAGTAGATTTATGAAGGTTTTATCACACAATTGTCTTTAATGTACGAGTAATAACGAGTGATCATCTGAAGAGAGATTAGTAATGTAGGTTTTAAATGTTTAATTTTTGGCTTGGAGTATAGCTGTATGTAAGTTGCGATTCAAACGATTTAGGTGAACCTTATCTATAGGGTGTCTCGTATTTTGCCTTCTGCGATGAGCTCTACGTTTTTTAAGAGCAAGTTCTTTGGTGTAAATTGTGGTGATCTTACACTGTTTTTCGTTTGTGTGGTGTTGCTTCCCACAACACATTTTGGATAAGTGTTGTTAGATAATCAACTGCGTCCTTAATTTGCTGGTTTGTATATAGTGGAACATTTAATCTGGTAGTTTCAGTGATAACGTCTTGGAAGTATTCCCATTTGGTTTCTTTGACGCGTAGCCGGAGTTGTGGTGTTCTCCAAGTGACACTAGTATTCAAGGTTATTATAATAGGACTATATCAGAACTTAGATCAAGATTGGACTCAATTGTACTGTATATGTCATATATTCTTTTAGTTACCTATCTAGGAGGTCAGGAAGTTTGTTCCGATCGGTTGGCCAGTATGATGGTTCTGCGATTGAGAGAGAACTTAGATTGTTGTTGAGTATGACTTTTACTACATTTATACCCTTTGGGTTAATCACTCTGGATCCCCAGGCCGTGTGTTTGGCGTTTCTGTCTCCAGCTACTAAAAAGTGAAGACCAAGGGAGAAGAAAAAGTTACTACGTTGGCATTCCAGGCTGCTATTCTCAACTGAAGAAACCATTATTGCGTCAGTTTATTTAAGACAATAGTCAGCATGGTTATAATAATGCCGTTTTGATTAAGTAATTGACTAAATATGGTTTTAAGTCATTAAAAAAAGATGTGAGTTTATCTGTTATGTCTTGATTATAATAGTCTATCATCTTAAGGATCTGATTTTCCTTCGTTGCTTGGAATAATTTTCTCGCTCATTACAGAACTTTTTATTGTAGTACATAGCCTGTGATATTTTGTATGTACTTGTGACATGATCTACCTGCCCGCCACCTATATGTGCAGCTAATGACCATAGCAGTCGATGCTGCATAATTTAAACAAAAAAATAAAATTACCTTCAGAACAATGCAATGATTGTTTTATAAAATCCAAAACAACGAACCGGCATCACCGTTTAAACAAGGCAGCAGTTGCAATTTATTATTCCTAATAATTTAAATTTTAGGAGTTAAAGAAACGTCTCTCTAAAACACGATTTAAGATGCAAATGATTGTGAAAAGTTTCAAAATGATTATTGAAATTCGTTTTAATTGTACTTAGTACGCAAGCGCTGGAAAGGTCATTGACTCGGTCAAACATGTCAAAGTTCAAAACCCATATACAGGGTGTGACAACAGCTAGTTTTACTTTATAGTATTTCTTGCAGTTTATATTATCTACTGTGTGTGTACTAAATTTCTTATGGCACATACTACAGATTTAAATTACAAAGTAAATGAATATTGGTTTAGGTAGATCTTTAATAGTTTTTTAGTTAGTTAGCACTTAGTAGCAGACATCTTTTCAGTGTATTATAAAATTGTAAGTTTTGCTTTGAAAAAAACGTACAAGAACTAGATAGCACAGTGAAAATTATTATTAGAGCACTGGAACTGTCTTTCGTAATAATTTTTGCAAATTTAAAATTACGCAAGAACTTTTTCAGAGTATTATATCTCCGTAGTTTTCTGTTATAGGTAGTTACCGGACAGCTCAGTAAAACATTGATAGGGTACTAGGACTGTCTTGTTTTTTTGTTTATGCTTACTAATTACTGATTATTAGTGATAACAATTTAAACGCTTGATTTATTCGACGTATGTTTGTTCCATCACGATTATTACTTGAAGTTAGCTGTTTTCCCACTCCATCGTAGTGCGCAAACTCTGCCAAATAAACTTTAAATGTAAAAACAGTGCTGTGATTAGTGAGGTTGCCAGCAAGTTCGACAGTTTGGATATAGAACAAATAGGTAAGTCTTTTCTGTTCCTTTGTATATCACCTGACTTTATATCAATGCGTTTTATTTCACATGCGATGTTTAGCTTTGTACCTTTTCGGATTAGTAAAGAAAATTTATTTTAATTTCAACATCATCTATTGAATTTTATTGTGTGATTACAAGTAACAACTCAAAGTTATTCGGCTTGGATTGGCCAATATACATATGATGCAATCTATTTAATTAGCTTAACCTTGAGATTGTTTATGAAAACCACAAAAAGGATTAAAACAAGGTCACATATCTCCTTGTTTTGGGCCGATGAGAACATTTTGTAGCAAACATGTAGGCCTGTAGCTTAATGTTGTTATCACGCAAATACGACATAAAGCAGTTTGTTACTGGATTACTTTGTAGAGTTAAGATATGAAACAGATTGATAGAAGCGGACATACTACACTCTCAGTTAATGTATTTGAATATTTCGTGCAATTAAAAAAGGTGTGATCCAAATCACATACAACGTTACATTGATCGCATAAGTTGGTCTGGACACAATATTAAATCTTTTGGGATGAGTTGACTAATTGGCATGTTCAAACCTAAGCCTGATTAATTTAGTTATATATCTTTTAGACGCTTTTATAGAGTCATGCCAATACTTCTGAGGTATTTTGAAACAAATAAGCGAAAGGGTTAGATCTTGTACTGTGATGTCTCAATCGTTCTTGCCACTTTTCTCTAATTCTAACTTTAGATATCCAAAATACCTATTCTACATGGAAAATTAGTCTTGATATAGGATGCTTGTTTTGCTATTCTTTATGCTTTATACCGGTATGAGCTTTAACTCCTATAAAGGCGATGCATTTGTTTTTTAATTGCAATTATGATAAATATGCTTAATTTGATAAGGAACTGGACACATTTGATAGTTCAAGCTATGCAAATGTTCAAGGGCTTTAAGTACCGATAATAAATAGGATAAAATAAAAGCGTTATTCATATCATGGTTCGCACAATAATTAATTGCTTGCAATATTGCAATAACTTCACAGGTGAAGATAGAAAACGTGTCGCTCAATTGAAATCTAGCTGAGGAATATAAAATCCTTCTGGCGTCTTAAACGTATTATTGTAGATGTGTAGATAGTCTGAATATACAGTGTGTCCAAGATAAGGATGCACAGCATGGGAATCTTGGAAACGGTAAGAGATACAGGATCGGTTAAATGGGATAAAAGTTGGCTATTTATAAAACGTTTTTGTTGGCGCCTGCAAAACTTAGATATCTTGGATAGATTCTGAGATATTTAAAAAAAGTAGATTTTTGTTTTTATTTTTTCTTTAATTTATTTGAAGAAATATTGGAAAACTAAAACCACTTTTCCATTACCACTTTTTATGCTCTATTAAAATACGCTAACAAGATTTCTGTACAACGTTTTGGTACAACGATTCATGCACCACCCAATCATTTTACTGTAAAATAAGTAAACTGGCGCGTATACATTTCTAAGGTTATAATTAGGAAGAGATATGTCGCCATAGTAATCTAAGTTCGAGACCCATCCGTAATCTCATCTTTGAAATTTTCCTAAAATTAGATTTTATTGAAAAAAGAAAACATATAGAATCCTAAAAAGTTCCGTTACCTGATTTAACTCCTTGTACGTAATGAAAAAATTTGTTTAGTTGATGTTCCAGATGGAGTATGACCCATTATTATAGGCAATAAACTTGAATTCATTTGTTTCTCATTAAAGCCACAAATAGCAAAAAGGGCGTTTGTGCAAAGAATTTGAAAGGTAGAATTATCGTTGCATAATGTGTCGCCTAGCTGGGGTAAAAATTCATTTCGTGAAAGAAACTCATACGTATTAAGGACATTGTAGAGTGCCTATTACATAAAAAAAGGTTATTAGTAAAGATAAACCCTTAATATGTAATACTAACCAATATTCCAGTTCTAAATTCAGCAACAACGAATAAGAGAGGGCTAATCATATGTTTTAAGAAAGCAATAGGCGCCAAACTAAACATCGCTTTGATTTTGTCCTTATATTGAGTTTTTTCTGAACACATAACATAAAAAGCAGTTGCTCACTGTGAATGTCCAATATAAAACAGTTTATTTTCATTTGTTTTATTTATAATGTAGTCGATCATTGTTGGTATGTGAATAACACCTATTTCGTGCCAACTAAAATCCCAAAATTGCAAAGAATGTCTTTCGGGGTCTAAATAAGTATATTTACGTGAATATCTTGTGCCTCGTACATTTGACATCAAAACATCATGACCAAAATCTGCTGGGATATAAGATGCGAAGAATAAATTTTATAAAATAATTGTTTATGGTTCATAGTTAACGTACCGAAACCTTTCCGCGGACCAGGTAAAACCCAGTCTGCAAAAGATGCAAGTATACCATGTTGTAAATAAATAAATGCATCTCTAAAATGTATCCATCTGGAGTTATTACCGTGTGGTTTTCACAAGGATAACCATATTCTCGTATGAAATCAGGCTTAAAAACATTTGATTAAATAAGTATTTATTAAAAGTATTTATTTATATGCAACTTACCACTAACAACGTAGAATCTTCTCGTATATTATTAGGTAGTGTTGCAAAATAAGCTTCGGTTTTCTTTTTTAAAATACATACTAAACTTATCTTGTGGTTCACTGAAATTGACTGATAAAAACAAAGGTAGTTGTAATGTTATGTAGATGATAAGAGCTGCTATCATTGTTAGCGGGCGTGTTCTTTTGAAGATTTAAATTGCATCTGATTTGTTCTATTTTATGGATTGATAAAAGACTTTTATGTAGGTATTCTGAAATTAAACTGATAGATATAAGAAAATGTAATTCGTTCTGCCTTAGTTAGGTTGGTAATTTTAAAATTATTAAGAAACTAAATATTCACATTTTTTCCTTTGAAATTGTAGAAAATTGTTATGATTTTTAAATTAGAATTATTCACCCCACAAAAATGTTTGCTGGACACCTATGCAAAGTACCACATTTCACAGATGGAAGTTCTGATACTTTTCAGAACCTCCATATGAGAATTTATTGAATATTATCGAATGGTAATAGCCTAGGATCAACTAGTTAACATACTGGAAGTCGCATCTTGATTGGACAGTCCGTTCCGAAGATACAAACGATACATGAAAAAACAAAAGACTATCGCTGAGATATAGAAGGGCCATTCCGATACTGGTACTATTAAACTAGTTAACATACTGGAGGTCCCATCTCGATTGGACCGTCCGTTCCGAATATACAAACGATGCATGAAAAAACAAAAACTATCGCTGAAGTATTGAAGGGCCGTTCCAGTACTGGTACTGTTAAACTAGTCAAGAAACTGAAAGTCCCATCTCGATTGGGCCATCCGTTCCGAAGATACAAACGATTTATAAGAAAAAACAATAGACGATCGCTGAGGTATAGAATGACCATTCCGATACTGGTACTGTTAAACTAGTTAACATACTGAAAGCCCCATCTCGATTGGACCATCCGTTTCGAAGATACAAACGATGCATCGAAAAAAAAACAAAAGACGATCACAGTTATATAAATGCCTTTCCCGGTCTACTGTCTATAGAAGATGTACCATCTACATGCAAAAAACCGTTTTTGAGAAAAATCATTTGTCAAGTGGGCGTTTTCGTGGCCCAAATCGGATACACTAAACGATCATAAGCGCAATGTATTTTATTAGGCATTAGTGGCCCAGTCTCTTATGGAAATCGGATAGGGTCCTTACCACTGTTTGTTATTATTTAAGTATTTGTACCGTTATCAGTATGAGTAATGTATTAATTTATATTTTATTAGTTAATTGTTCGTTTTCTGTATCGGCGTTTTGTTGCTGTTTTATAATTTTAATGTATTTAGAAAGATGTTAATAAATTGCTTATCTTTATTTTTGTCAATTTTATATAAAAACATTCGATAAACCAGATTAAAAGCAAAGAAAGTTAATAAATTACATTATTTGGCTTTTAAATGATAGGCAACCACTTTAACAATACTGTTTTTCGAGAAGAACAAGATTGATTATAGGCTAACTTCACCTTATAAGCAGATGACAGTAGATGGATGTAAATATTGCCAACATCTCTATGGCAAGTAGTTTTTTTTTGGACACCATTTTAAATTCTCTCTGTATTATTTCATCGTTTGATAATGACCTACAAACGCACTTCGAGCTACGGTTAACAACCCAACCTGGGGTTGTTATTGTATACCAGTCGAGGGTAGATTCTTATTTACTTGCTTAATCTTGTGTTATTATTTAACAACCTGCATCCTATGTAATTCGTCGCAATAATTTAACTTTTGCGAAATTTCCATGTACGTGACTCCATACTCAACAGATTTCAAGTATGGAGTGCTCCATATTCACCATATGCCTTCCGCGGCCGGCCCTGCAGCAAATTATTGCTTAATAAATCAAATTTTCGAAAACCAAGCACAGCCAAGCACCAAGCTAGAGAATAATCGGGATACGTATATGCAAAACGAATTCTCATCTTCCATGTTACCGGTCAAGTTATCATAGACTTGGTTTACATTAAAGCGCAGTCGGACGTTTAACCTTGAACTTACTTATAGTCACGTTGTGTGCGAATCTTCCCTGTGTTGGCAGTTTTCTCATTTTTTAAAATACAAGCTGACTATAAATTACTGTGTATTTAAAAATTCTATCACTATTTCAACTATTGTTTGACTTTTTTAACCTAAATCTGAATCGGCATACAAAATTGCACAACATTGCCCATTTAATCAAAGCTGTAACTATAATACTAAGAAAATTACCCACACTATCCTATTTAATTTGAAACACTCTGTATAGTACATTAATTGTCAGAATAGAATAAATATAATAAAATAAGTATTTAGTTATCCCAAATAAAGAATTTATTTGAAGTTAATAAATGCTTTAAATACAATGTGTCCAAGATGGGGAGGGCCAGTACAGGGATCTCGGAAACCATAAGAGATAGAGAAACGGTTAAATGGGGAAAAGTAGCGCAATAGACGTGCTTAGTGATGACGTTACGAGGCAAACAAATTCAAATGTTGATTCCAAACAAAACTAATCTCTTAGCAACGGTAGTTACGGACAGCCCACGTTGTGTATGTTAACCAATAACTACGTCAGTTACATCCTAGCAACCAAATTTGTTTAGAATCAATCAGGCCGTGTGGAATCACACTAAACACGTCTATTAAGCGCCTAGTATGATGCCGCTTAGAAAATAGAAAGCGAACGATTCCGAAAATATACGAAAAAAATCGAAACATTGCAATTTTGTTTTCATTCTGTTCTGAGTTTATTTTTTAACATAATGAAAAACGACAAACGCTTTCTTGTAACACTTTATTGAGAAGAAGAAGATGGTATTATTATTTTTTTGGTACGTTTCGTTGCTTAGATATCATCTTCAAGTCCAAATTTTTAAATACGGACCTAATTAATTTATTTAAAATTTTAGATTTACAATGGGCCCTAATGCGTAAAGGGCTTTAACAACCGTAAATAAAAGACGATTGTTTATTTTTCAACTAATATAACAAGCGATTATTAAAAGTTAAGTTCCCAGTGGGCTGTGGAATTTTTCCGTAGAGCGTAGTTTAGACACAACACAGGCCAACACGTAACCTATAAATTGATGATTTTGCTTTGTTTCTAATGCAAACTGTCAATTTGACAGATAATTTTCTGGAATAAACTAAGATATGATTTTTTTCTTTCATAGCCTCCTGGAAACTTAAATTTGAATAAACGCATTGTATAACAGAGCATAAACTTTGCTTGCATGATAACTACTTTGAGGTTAGGTATAAGCTAAGAGCTGTTTGATACTATGCCAAATTTTGTGGAAGTTTCATAAAAGAATTTTTACAAAGATTTCTTTGAAAATATTTGGTAGGTTGTCGTAGCGACTTGAATGCAACTATGCATAATTTTTTACAAAATTTTTCATGTCACAATCGAAAATTTTTAAAAAATTAATTTGTACAAAATTTTCTAGTGTCAAACAACTCTAATAGATAAATATATCAGTTTACTACAACTCCTTGATGTTCATGAAGTTGATCGATATGTTCACGAAGTTGTTTTCCTTGCTTAAATCACAGACCTAAACTAAAAATCAGAAAAGTACATCATCAACAGAAATACTACATTTTCTACTTAATAGGTACGTTAGTGCAATGGTTAAAACAAAAGAAAACAGCTTGGATAAACGAAGAAAACAGAAGAGAAAGTTTCAACAAAAGAAAAGAGACAGAATAAAATTAGATCCTCAATTATACCAAGAAGCGAAGCGTAAAGAACGTGTAAGATATCACAGGCAAAAAACGAAAATCCTTATTAAAAGAAATTGCCTTCCAGATGTTCCAAATTTACTTTAAATTATATGGGGTGTACTCTATAGCCGACATACGTAACATCAGAAGAAAAATAAAGAGAAACTTTTAATTTAATGTCTCTCATCTACAGATAACGACGATGCATACAAAAATTTGCTTGTCTGCAGGCAATTTCAAATGCCGATTATTTCATAATTAAGATGAATTGATTATAGGTTCAAAACAAACCTTCTGTGATCGTTAGAAATCACTTTGTCGATGTTATTTATTAACACCTTCGATGAATTGTTGATTAGTACTATAGAGTGTGTTCATTTTAAAACGATCCACCCTTAATATCTGGTAAATAAATGGATATAACGAAATAAGAAAAAATACTTTAATTTATTTACGGAGGGAGACATTAAAATGCATAATTAACTCAATAATAGAGGGCGTTGCGTTCGCTCTTGCACACATAACCTCAGAATCTTAAATGGCACCCTACCACTTAGAATACGTCGTTGGAAAGAGAATAACAAGAGCAATCTCACGGTGAAAACAAAATTGAAATCGGCCTACTAGATCAAAGATTACAGCACAAAACGTCTCGTTTTAGTGATGAGTTTAAATCGTGTTAGTTAAGTAAATAGACGCATTTTAATTGTTTTGGTACTTATTTCGGATATGAAACAAATGAACGTAAACATCTTTAATTGAATAATTTAAATTGAACTATAGATAGAAAGTCAAAACAATAGAAAAGAAACAACACAAGACGGGCAATCTTTTAAAGGAAGTACCTAACTTAGCGACTCACATTAGCAGATCAATTCACACTAATCGACTCCAAATAGGAGCCAACGCAAGGCAAGCCAAGCCAAGCCAAGCTAATGCGAGCTAGCCAAGCCAAGCCAAGCCAAGCCAAGCCAAGCCAAGCCAAGCCAAGCCAA